>JASDQU010243414.1:21972-41032 GCA_032191745.1 Picea mariana | reverse complement strand
CCACCCCCTGCAAAGCATACGAGAATAACATGTGGTATGACGGTTTAGTGGATCAGTGCACGTGGATGGTATAATGAAATTATAAGTGTAGGTAAAGGTTTTATGTTGTAGACCAAGGCCAAGCTAGACATCCAAGAAAGAAACTATAGTTATCACATCTATTGAAATTTCTCCAATATCATTGTTTCGATTGTCAAACCCTTGTCGAAGATCTTGTTGTCAAAGTTGCTTGATGGCCATGAGTTTGCCCAATGTACCTCTTGCCAATTTTCTTGAGGGACATTTTCACATGCTCATTTTTTATGCTCCTGCCTTGGGTTTTTCTTTCAATACACAACATATATGGAAAGTTATCAAAGAAAATAAATACCTTGACTTTCCTGCTCACAAGGTTATTTTTGCAAATGTTCGTTGAGAAGAGATTGCTAATGAAAATCGTGTTAAATTGGCATCTAATGAAGATTGGTCTAGAAAGAGGATTCTACAAATCCTTTAGTAATTTTTTTATCATGCGTCTACAACTGGCATCAATAAAAAAATTCAATTATACAAATGGGTGCTCCATGATAATGGTTCAAGAGAGTTGTAATATGAATGTGGCCAGCATGGTCATATTCTTGCACTTTATGTTCAGTTTCATGGAGATTTTATTATAGTTGGTGATTTGATGAAATCAATCTATTTTTCAATATGCAAGCCTAAGAAGGGAGCTATTAAAGAAAGAGCTCATGATTTGAATGACATCCCTTGAAATTATGGATGATGGAAAAGCCCTGGAACTTTTGCACCATTTGATGGAGTACCTCTTAGAATATGTCAATTCCAAGGCTACCTATTAGTTGGAATCAGACAGGCGTTGAGAATAAATGACTTGGGAAAAAGGAAATGGTTGAGGAAATGTGAGAATGATTGTGCTCCTCATTGGTCAACTTCCTCAAAACATATATGGCAGATTCATGTGCTTACAAAAGAGGAATACCATGCAGTAGACCCAGAAATGCCATGATATGGAGACACAGCTACCCCTCTTGGTGCTCACAATTACACTTACTTTCATATTGTTGGGGACTTGATCGGCATGTTTGATGCCCTTGGTGTGGACAAGGCATTTGTAGTTGGCCATGATTGAAGATCTAAGGTTGCTTCACACCTTTTTCTTTTTCATCTAGATAGAGTGACAACATTGGCAAATTTGAGTGTTTTCCTTCAGCCACATGACCCTACAACAAATCCAACTGTGAATATGGAAATTTTTTATGGGGAATGTTGTTATATGTGTCGATACCATGAGCCTAGAAGAGCATAATAAGAATTTGCATGTTATGCTTATGCAACAGTTCTGAAAAAAGTTTCTATTGACAACTAGAATAGACATGTTCACTGCATCTCCAGACAAGGTACAATTCAATTTTGATATTCCTATATTTGAAGGTCAAATAGATGCATATGTTGTAGACAAATGGTTAAACCTTCTAGAAGAGTATTTTTTTGTCCATAACTTTTCTGATTGAGAAAAGATTACATTTGTGCTCCTTAAGGTTGCCCCCCATACCAAAGATTGGTGGGAGACTTTCTGTGAGCAAAAGGAAACAGAGGGATCTACATTATTTATAATCGCACCTACTTGGGGTTCTTTCAGGGATGTTATTAAGGAACAATACTAGCATGTTGGAATTTATGAAAACTTTTATACAAGATGGACCACACTACGACAGGAAAGGGACCAAACAGTGCCAGATTTCACCAATGTCTTCCATACCTTACGCACCAAACTGGGTATCAAATATTCTGAGTGACATCTGGTGCTCAGTATCGCGACAGTCTCCATAGATACATCCATACATAAATGGAATTTCTGGACTTCTCGTCGTTGGGAGAGAGCTATCGATATGATGTCAAAATTGAGCATAAGATTAAACAAAAGGCACGACAGTTTGGGTCTACAAACCCCTCACAGCAGAAGCAGGGAAAAGGTGGCCCCAACCTGCAGAACAAAGGGAAAAGAAAGGATGAACAACCTCAAGAAAACTAGTCTAAACCGAAAACAAAGAAGGACAATGGGAAGACAAAGAAAGACACCAGGAAGTAGTGTGAGTTCCATAAGATCCCTTGCTATAACATTGTTGAATGTCGCTCAAAGCATTCATTGGTGGCCAAGATGAAATCCTTTGAATTAGATGAACCCATTTCCATCATTGATACCACCAAGGTCCAACCCAGTGAACTTGATGAACCAAAGGAAGGTGAGCGACTCTTTCATTCACATATGTGGGTGAAGGGGACACTGTTGCAATTCATAGTTGATAGTGGTAGCCAGAAGAACCTCATCTCAGTGGAGGTTGTTAAGCGGTTGGCTCTGTCAACAACACCACACCCACAACCATACACCATTGGATGGCTCTGCCAAGGGACCGATCTCTGTGGCAGCCAATAATGTCAACTACCCTACAACATCAAGCCCTTCAAAGATAATCTATTGTGTGATGTCTCCCCCCTTGAAGTTTGTGATGTTCTTTTAGGCCGACCTTATTTATGGAAACGTCATGTTGTATATGAGTCTAGGCTTCTTAGTGTTATTATTACATTGGATGGGAAATTGTACAGGATACCCGAGGTATTCCCAACTACTGTTATTTCCTTCATCTTTTCCAAGCAATTCAGGTGTTGATATTATGGTATCCGTGGGAGTTATTAGCCTCCACATGTAACCCTAACAAGAATAGAATTATCTGGGAAGCAAGAAGAAACCCTAAAGCATTGGACATAACCCTAGAAGACAAGTCAGCTAAAGGAAATATTTAATATTAAGTTTTTAGCCTCTAGAATGAGAAGTCGACCTAAACAACTAAGGAGAAGCAGTATAAATATAGGACACCAGAGCTCATTTGACACACATAGCTCGCAACTGCAGAAATGTAAGAGTGAACACTGCAGAAACTGAGTTAGTGCGCAAGTCTGGACTACAACCTGTATTCTCAGTTTAGGATTGGACTTTCTATTGGTTATGGTTTGGACTTTATGTCGTGTGTGCTATCTTTAGAGAGAGATAAGCTACATTGATTGGCTATTAGGCCTAGGGTTTTCTTCTGGAACTATTATCTGTCAAGATTAAGGTGCTCAGGGGTGGCTTCGGCCTATGGTTGGGTGACAATATTACTATATTGTCTATGGTTAAACGATCACACCTATTATTTATAACAGGTTATGGGCCCACACTATCTTCAGAAAATCTAACCATTGGAAGATAGATTGGCAGGATTTTCTCAGTTATAGTTGCAGTTGCAGTCATGTTTTGTTGCAATAACGAAACCCTAACCCTCTTGTTGAGTCACCTTAAGTGAAGGGATTGAACTAATTTTTGGATATCCTAGTGCATCCTAACCCAGCACACCTCCTAGTACTCTCAGCAAGCTAAGATGCCAAGTTTGATTTTTTGGTAAAATTCAAAGGCTGACCAAGTCAAAGCCAAAGGTTGACCAAGTCAAAGAAGTCATGACTTACTCTATGAAGTCAAAAAACAAGTTAGAAGGGGATTCTAACTTCAGAGCATGGAAAAAAAGGATTGACCTCATCCTTGCCAAGAATAAAGTGTTGGATATCGTGAAAGGAAAGATCGTGGAACCATAGTTTGAAGAAGGAAAAGAGAAGGAACCTCATAACGTTGCAGTTATGGAGAAGTTCAAATACAACGATATCAATTCCATGAGTATCATATTGGACTCTATAAAAGACCACTTGATACCCTACATCTCTCATCTTGATTCATCTAAGAAGATGTATGATTCCCTAACTAATCTCTTCTCAGTCAGAAACATTGGACAAGTAATGAGTCTAAATAATGAGCTTCGTGACATGAAAATGAATGATGATGAAAGCATAACATCATACTTTGTGAAAATATCTCAGTTAAGAGATCAACTAAAATCTATTGAAGAAATCATTTCAGAGAAGGAACTGGTAAATATTGTACTCAATGGTCTTCCCAAGACATGGGATGCATTTGCCACAAGCATGAACACAAGAAAGGATTATCCCACATTTGAATAACTCTAGACCTGTTGTGCACAAGAAGAATCAAGGATTAATGCAAAAGAGAAACCCCAAAAGAAATACAATGATCAAGCTTTCACACCAAGGTTCAAGAATTTCAAGAATAAGAATAAGTTTGGCTCAAGGAAGAAACCAAATCAAGAAAAGGATATGTCAAAGATACAATGCTTCAATTGTCAAAAACATGGTCACTACAGGAACCACTGTCCTGAGTTAAGAAAAAGGAAGGAAACAAACGAAGCAACAATTGTCGAAGAAAGGGAACCCTCAAAGAAATTCAAGCAGGATAAAACAAACTTCTTCTTCTAAGTCAAGGTAACAATATTCTTCAAATCTCTTGTATATACCATGTTTACATAGTTCCTTTACATATCATGTATATCTATTTCTCTAAATAAATTATGTTCAAGGAAAACAATACCTATGGAAGAATAAAAGGATGAGGATTGTTATTACGATGACTACAAGTCAAGCAATACACATGAAAAAGATGAAGTATGTTGAAAATATTTGGTAACAATTCATGTGGAAGCTATTATATAAGTAACAACTGCCAGATAAGCCAAAATCAGAATCAAACCTGAAGAGACCCATAAGAAGTCAAAATAGAAATAAGTCAGCAATCAAGAGGAAATTATAAAAAGACTTGTGACACTTTGCAAAAGTCAATAAGGATGGAGACAGAAGCATGGCCTCTCTTAGACGGAGGGATTTGATTACGGAATTCCAAAAGAAGAGCATGCATTCATATATGAAGCAAGGATTAGGAGGGATATAATCCTAAATAATATGATCCATCAAGGATTATGAAGTATCTATCATTGTTCCCATTGAAAGTAGCATCCATGATAAGCAGTGCGTGTTCAAAAGAAGTCTTCTTCGAAAAGAAGCCTCAAAGTATCCTTGGTTGTCCATATACATCCATGATCTTATGATGAAAGGAAGAAGTTGGAATCTTCAAGACATGGAATCTATAGAAGACTCCATGGACCCAAGAGCTAAAGTGAAACATGAGGAAGAACATGAAGATTCCAAGAAAGAAAGAAAATCCAGAACAACTAGTTACTATACTGAGAATCACAAGACTACCAGCTTGGTTTGAACCCACTAGAAGAAAACAAGAAGAAGAAATGGAAGTTATGATGAATAAAAATAAGAAATTGTGAAAAAGGGTTATGAATGAAAGCATTGCAAGATTCAGAACTAGAGGTTCTTCCCAAAGGAGGAGAAGACTATGATAACATCTTGTTCCCGTAAACTAGATATACCTCTATTTGAGCTGTTATCTCTCTTGCAGTATTCATGGATTGAAGTTTACATCAGTTGGCTATAAAAGACTATTCTCCCAATAGATCATTTGAGGAAGAATCTTATGTAAAGAAATCTCGAGGTTTTGAGGTATACCATAAAGAGACCCATGTATGAAGATATAAGAAGACCTTGTATGGATTCAAACAACTTGATGCAGAGTATCTCATATACAATAGAAGCATGGTGAAAAATTTATATGACAAAGATAGAGTATCATAATAGTTACTCGGAAGTCTGGGATGATGGATTTCTAATCCATGACAAACTCTCATGATGACAGAAGAAGTGCTACTTGGATATGTTTTAGTTTGAGCCTTGCCACGATGTCATGAGCTAGAAAGAAACATAAGTGTTGAATTTGACCATGATATATATTGTAATGATCAGATCTACATGAAGCCTTCAGAGAAAACCAATGTTCCATAACAGACCAAAGTACATTGAGATCAAGCATTACATTCTCCTTGATGAAGTCTAGAAAAGAGAAGTGGTTCTCCAATATATCTCCATAGATGAGCAGATAGCAGATATTTTGGTAAGACATATGTCCAAAATGAAAAGTTTGCAAGTTGGGGCTCATGGAGATGACTTCCTTATTGAAAAAGGAAGAGATTACTCCTAGATTGGGAGGGAGCACTGATGTGTTATTGATTTATGGACAGACATTTTTCAGTTCAAAAAATGGTCTGGGATGAGCAGTTCCTTTCAAGTTAGTAAAGTGGTTTGAGATTTATGAAGGACAATGGTCCAGATCGGACAGTCATTTTCGTAATGAAAATGGTTCGATAGATTGTTGATGTACCATAGACAACGATTACCCATGTGGCCAGTGTGGGGGAATGTTCTATGACAATCATTCTTCTTAGCAGTCACTCTGAGTAGTGGTCAAGTAGAATGGTCTGCCTCACCGAGCAGTCATTCTTTCAAAGTTCACAGTTGTGAGCAGTTTCGAAGAATGGTGCGTTTTGGAGGTTGGTGCAGGACAGTCATTTCTATTAGGAAATGGTCTGGACAGTCATTCGCTAGTGAAAACTCATTCTCTCCAAGTTACACTATGTTTATTGCTAGAGGAATGGCCCAATTAGGTGAATGGTCCAAGTTCAACAATGAGGGATAACCATTCCCTAGGGCAGACTCATTCTATCCAGGTTGCACTATGTTTAGTGTCGGAGGTATGGCCTAGTTAGGTGAATGGTCCATGCTCAGAAATCAGAGACAATTATTATTCTATGCTTGATAAGAATAGTCTAGATAGCCCATGGTTGATTTTTTACTTTTTGAGGGCAAATGCTCTTCCAAATATCATAGATGTGAGTGGAAGAATGGCCCAGATGACTCAGTTTATATCATGATATTGTTTTTATGCAGGTTGATATCAGATGATATGATTTCTATGGAGACTATATGTGTCTGGACAATAGATGTATTCTACTGTGGTGGATGTGTTCCACTAGTTATGGCTATGTGTCACTGATTAAGTAGGCATGTGCTACTTGGTGTGGTTGTGTACCACTGGATAGTAATTGTGTACTACTATGGATAGACACAGTTGGGTTCTATTGAATGGCATGGTTATTATTGCCATGTAGACTATCAGTAGTGTTAAAAATGATTATCATCTAGATGGATGGTCAATGTACTGATGGACAGACATTCTCCTGACGAAAAATGGTCTAAGGCATTTATTCTTCTAGGACGTATGTCTGGATTAGAAGAATAGTCCTTGTAGCCCATGGCCTAGATTCCAGCATCTGTTGGAATATTTATTCTTCTAGGACATATGCCTGGATTAGAAGAATGGTTCTTGTATCAATTTGTGGAGTGAGTGACTTATTCAGCATCATGCCTGATTACTCAGATGGAGTATGGTTTTGAGAGATGATGCAGTTGATGTTGTTAGATGATATTGATAGTGATGATGGTTCTCATGATCTAATCATGAGATAGCATGTATGGCTATGATGATGCTACCGGTTGAATGGTATGTTTTTGCTCAAGACCATTGCTTTCAATACCTCCCTAGCTAGGAGGGAGTGTTGATATTATGGTAGCTGGGGGAGGTATTAACCTCCATCTGTAACCCTAACAAGAATAGAATATTTTGGGAAGAAAGAAGAAACCCTAAAGCATTGTACATAACCTTAGAAGACAAGTCGGCTAAAAGAAATATTTAATATTGATTTTTTAGCCTCCAGAATGAAAAGTCAACCCAGATAGCTAAGGAGAAGTAGTATAAATACAGGACACCAGAGCTCATTTGACACACATAACTCACAACTGCAGAAATGTAAGAGTCTGCACTGTAGAAACTGAGTTAGTGCGCAAGTCTAGAAAGTAGATGCAGTTGCAACTACTGCAACCTATAATCTTTGTTTAGGCTTGGACTTTCTATTGGTTATGGTTTGGACTTTCTGTCATGTGTGTTAGCTCTGGAGAGAGGTACTCTACATTGATTGGCTATTAGGCCTAGGGTTTGCTTCTGGAAATATTCTATGTCAAGGTTAAGGTGCTCGGGGGGGGCTTAGGCCGATGGTTGGGTGACAATATTGCTATATTGTCTATGGTTAAACAAGCACACCTATTATTTATAATAGCAGGAAGGTCATCTCTCAGAACGGGAAGTTTGTCTTCTTTGTGGTTCACTCTCAAAGTGAGTGGAAGGTTCCGCTCATGGAAGAATACAAAGACATCTTCTCCTCACCCACTAGGGTACCTCTGCATTGGTCGTTCAAGCACTCAATCGATCTGACCCCTGGCACATTTCTACCCAATGGACCATTCCATCATCACACTCTATCAGAAAATGAGAAAATCAAGTGCCAGATCCAAGAGATTCTCAAAAAAGGGCACATCTGACCAAGCTCATCACTTTGTGTAAGCCCAAACGTGCTTGTGCAAAAGAAAGATGGGACCTGGTGACTCTGCATTGATTGTTGGGCTCTAAATAAAATCATAGTTAGGAATCGATACCAAATTCCCTGAATTGATGATCTCATTGACCAGCTCAAGGGGGGGAAATATTTCAGTAAGATTTATCTGAAGTCCGGCTACCACCAATTCCAATTAGAGAAGATCAATGTATGGAACACTAACTTCAAGTCCAAAGAAGGCCTTTTCAAATGGTTGGTCATGCCCTTTGTCTTGACAAATTCCCCAACAACTTTCATGAGGATGACAGATGATATATTGTGGCCTTTAACCAATTCTTATGTGGTGATGTATTTGGATGATATCCTCATCTTCAACAAGATTTGGTCAGAACACTTGTAGCATATTCAATGGGTTCTGCACACTCTGTGGCAACACAAGCTATATAAAAATTTGGAAAAATTCTCCTTCAACATGAAGAGGGTCCAATACCTAGGATACATTGTTGATAAGCATGGGGTGCATGTCAACCCAACCAAGATCCAAGTCATCCGTGACTGGCTAGCCCCGACCACAATCAATGAGTTTCATAGTTTCTTAGACCTTTCCAATTTCTATCACGAGTTCATGTTGGGATTCTCCCACATTGCATTGGACCTTAGCCACATGACCAAGGGTGGTGATAAGGAAAAAATTGTGTGGGGCCAGTCACAAAAAAAATCCTTTGATGATTTGAAATATCACTTGTACTCAACACTATTTCTCTCATTACCCAACCTGCAACAACCTTTTGAGATTGAGACAGATGCTTCAGGCTATATTGTGGGTGCAGTTCTCCCTCAACATGGACATCCCGTGGCCTATCATAGTGAGACATTATCAGATATTGTCCGTAAGTACCCCACTTATGAAAAAGAAATGTTGTAACACCATGTTTCCCCCAATTTGTAATTATAACTATATTGGCCAGGGAACTATGGAAAACTCAAAGGTGTGACTGTTTAATTTGATGGACCTTTATATAAAAGTCGATGAATGTAAATTATGTTATTTTAATATAAAATGGATACGTGTTGCATGACTGTTGGAAAGGGGATGTTCTAAGAGAGACCACAAATGTTATGAAAAGGTGGCAGAGGGGACCAAGAATAGTTGTGTTAACCTCCACCGAACCAGTACCTTGTTGGATTTAATTGCTCATATCAGAACAACCCTCTGACCCAGGAATGAATTACAATCAGGATGGTAGGTGGGAAGACCTCCTCAAGAGTTAATGAGGGGATGGGGCAGACTTCCCATATGAAAGGTTTCCATACCTGACCACAGACTGGAAATTCGAGCCACACACAATATTTTTGAGGAAGGCAAGAAAGGAAGCATGGTGGGAAAAGGAAGATTTGAAAAAACAAAAGAGTGCAGACATGAGAGTCAAAGCTCTCAAGTCCAAGGAAGGACTGAGAACAAGGGAAGTGAGTTCTGATCCCATAAAATAGAGACTGAGCTGGGAGAAGGAGACTAACCTTCGTCCCTATCTATTTTTGTATCGGGAGAAGGAGAGTAACCTTCGTCCCTATCCATTTCTGTATTGGGAGAAGGAGATTAAACTTTGTCCCTAACTTCCGTTGAGCTGGAGGAAAGAGATTTAATCTCAAATCATCGTGGTCTAAGCTCGGGGGTGGCCAGTGATAAATCCATTGGGAGAATTCAAATTCCACCTGAGATCTGAAAACATGACCACACTAGGAGAAGTACCTCGAAGAACACCCAACCTAGACGTAGGGGACACTCATTGGCAGTGTCTTCTGGAAAGGAAGATGGCAACTCCAAAGGATCTTCTAGTAGCATAGCTAGATCACATTCCCAAAGGAAAGGAAAGAAGTGGAAGCGTTCCAAAAATCATGATACTGAAGAGTTCAAGAAATCCAAACCACCCTCTTTCGATGGAGATATTAAGAAGGGAGAAGAGGATGAAGTTTGGATGATTGGTTTAAAGAAGTGCTTCAAAGTCCATGACTACTATAAAACATGAAATCTTGAATAGCCATCTTCAACCTAAATGGAAAGGCTTCCATTTGGTGGGAATACCTTAGGAATGTGAATGGATTCCATGAGAAGGACTTGTCATGGAAACAGTTCGATAAATACTTCAGGAAGCAGTATCTGTCATAGAAATACAATATGGATGGAAAGAATTTGGAATTCTATGAACTTAGGCTGGGGTAGCTCACCATAGATGAATATGTCAATAAATTCCTTGAGCTACTAAGGTATGTACCCTACATAAAACATGAAAAGGTAAAAATGAAGCGATTCATTAGTGGGTTACCTCAGACCTACCAGAATAGAATTGAGTTTGAGGAACCAAAGACCTTAGAAGAAACCATCTACAAGGAGAGGTATTGTTGTGAACATCTTGGGAATAAGACAATACCTCACGATGACTGGAAGAAGAGGAGTAGTTCAGGATTCAAGAAGAAGGGGTTTAAATCCTCAAGATTTAAGAACTATGGAAAGGATTATAGGATGAGCCTTCCTACTAGAAGTGTGCATCAACAATATTTCCCCTCTCAAAGTGGAAATAAACCTTTTAAGACAATCCCAAGAAAGACCGATAACCTAAATAAGGAACCATTGAAATGTTGGGGTTGTAGGGAAGACCATCGGTTGAGGGACTATCCACACAGACAAAAAAATAGTAAGAGATTCTACAATATCCAAGAAGCTACCACCGGCAATGATGTGGCTAGGAGCATGCCACGAATCTATGTAGCCTTGGACAATAATCAAGCCAACCACCAAGCTTTAGTCGTGGAGCTGGAAGGTATGATCGCCAACCATCTAGTGTTTATTTTAATTGACCCCGGTTCTAATTTGAGTTATGTAGCCCCTCATACTATTGATAAGTGTAAACTGCAACTAGTTAGACATGTTACGTCGTGGTTGGTAAAGGAAAGTGGCAGAGGTCATACCAGCCTGCCAATTCATCATGGGTGGATTGCCCACCTGAGCAACCCTTAACATACTTCCCCTGGATCTTATGATTTGTTGACTGGTATGGATTGGTTGGCTACTTATACAACTAACTTGGACTATTACCATAAAAATTTAGAATGTGTAAATGAGGAAGGGGGATAGATAACCCTCCAAGAGATTCAAAGCTCTATCTCAGTAAGACAAATATCATCTTTTCAAATGAAAAAGTATTGCAGAAAGGGGTGTCCTCTATATGCAATACAGATGTTGGAATCTGTTGAGGATGACAAACCAAACCTAACAGACCACCCCATATTAAGAGAATACAATGACGTATTCCCAGAAGAGGTACCAAGTCTACCTTTGAGAAGGGATATTGACTTCTCAATAGAACTTAAACCAAGAGCGGTGCCAGTATCTAGAATGCCATATAGGATGAGTATGCCATAATTGGTTGATCTTAAGCCACAACTAAAGGATATGATGGACACAGGCTACATCCTACCCAGTGTATCTCCATGTGGAGCACCCATCTTGTTTGTGAAAATGAAATATGGCACGCTCTGATTGTGCATAGATTATAGATAGCTCAATAAGACAACCATAAAGAACAAGTACCCCTTACCAAGAATCGATGACTTGTTTGACCAATTGGAAGGTGCTTACATCTTCTTGAAGATCGACTTAAGGTCTGGACACCATCAATTCTGGATTAAGGATGAATACATCCACAAAAAATCCTTCAGGACGAGGTATGGTCACTATGAGTTTTTGGTGGTGCCATTTGGGCTAACCAATGCCCCCGCCACTTTTATGTGTTTGATGAATGATGTACTCAGCAAATTTTGGACAAATTTGTAATTGTTTTCATTGATGATATCCTAATATACTCCAAGAACAAAGAGGAGCACAAAGAACATCTTAGACTCATACTTCAAGTACTAAGAGAGCATCAGCTCTACGCTAAGTTTAGCAAGTGCAACTTTTTCCAGAAGCAATTCCATTACTTAGGCCATGCTATTTCTAAATAAGGGGTGGTAGTAGACCCTGACAAGATCAGATCTATTATGGAATGGCCTACCCCAAAGGATGTATCTGATATCAAATCCTTCATGGGCTTAGCAGGATACTGTAGAAGTTTCATAAAAGGGTTTTCTAATATTGGTTGTCCAATCAACGCCCTTCAGAAAAAGGGGGTTAAATTCACTCGGACATCAAAATGTGAAGAAAGATTTCAGGAACAAAAATACCTCCTGAACCATGCACCCGTGTTGAAGATTGTAGACCCAGATAATGATTTCAAAATGTGTACATATGCCTACAGGGAAGGACTCAAAGGAGTCCTTATGTAAGAGGGACATGTAATTTTCTACGCATCCAGGAAATTAAATGAGCATGAAATCAATTATGTGACCCATGACCTAGAGTTAGGCACCATAGTACATGCTTTAAAAATGTCAAGGCACTACCTCCTGGGTAGGATATTTGTGCTTATGACAGACCATTGTGGGTTGAAGCACACAACCAAAACTCAATGTCAGGCAAGCTAGGTGTATGGATATCCTTTGTGAGTTTGATTTCGAAATCAAACACATCAAAGGAAAGGAAAATAGGGTGGTCGATGCCCTCAGAAGAAGTATAAAAACAATTCATCTGGCAGCAATAAGCACCTGTGAAACAAATGTCAGGGAAATATTCAAGAATGCACAAGAAACAGATGCATTCTTCAAGACTGTGACCTCATACCTAAGGCAAGAGCCTATAGGGATAAACTATGAAGGATACCAAATGCTCGAGGAAGGCCTGCTGACTTGCAAAAATAGATTGTATATTCCAAACTGTGGCGACTTGAAGAGGTTCATAATGGATGAACTACATAAGAGACCATATACCGGTCACCCAGGATACCAGAAAATGATCACGGCCACTAGGAAACAATTCTATTGGCATGGATTGAAGAAAGATATAGTTGACTATCTAGCTAAGTGCCTAGAATGTGAGCAAATTAAGTCAAAACACTGGCATCCAGTAGGATTTTTGCATCCCCTACCAATCCCAGGATGGAAATGGGAAACCATCTCTATGGATTTCATCACCGAACTACCAAAGTCGACCAAGAAAAATGATGCCATCATGGTCGTGGTGGAAAAACTGAGTAAGTATGCTCACTTCATCCCTGTCAAATCAACTTGCAAGGCAATAGATATTGCCAACATCTTCATGAAGGACATATTCAGACTGCATGGCATGCCCAAGGAAATTTTATCTGACAGAGACACAAAATTTACTTCAAGTTTTTGGAAATGCCTAATGGATGGTTTTGAGACTAAATTTTTGTTCAGGACAACCTATCACCCTAAAACCGATGGACAGACAGAAAGAGTGAACCAAATAGTAGAATACATGCTAAGGATGCATGTAATGCATCATCCTAAGAAGTGGGAAGACTACCTACCATTGGTAGAGTTTGCCTACAATAACGGTTATCAGGAATCCTTGACGATGAGCCCTTTTGAAGCCCTCTATGGTAGACAGTGCAATATTCCAATGAGCTGGAGTAATCCAGTGGAGATAATTACAATTGGACCCAACACGCTGAAACAAATTGAACAACAAGTGATCCAGATAAGGAAAAATTTGAAGATTACTCAGGATAGACAGAAAATTTACACCGACAAAAAAGAGACCATGTCTATCTCAGAGTTATACCTAGGAAGAGTTCCCTATGAATGGGAGTCTGTGCCAAACTGGCACCTTAGTATTGTGGACCCTTTGAAATCTTAGATAGAGTGGGACCTGTAGCCTATAGGCTAGCACTTCCTCCCACGGTAAAGACACATAATATTTTCCATGTTTCATTATTGAAGAAATATGTACATGATTCTAATCATATAATTGACTGTTCTATGATCCAGGTCGAGCAGAAGGGATAATTCCCGCCAGAACCTCAATGCATACTAGACAAAAAGGAAACCTCACTTAGGAACTGAACCATTGCATAGGTCAAGGTGTAGTGGAAACACTTTGGCCCAGATGAGGCTACATGGGAAATGGAGGATTCCATGAGACAAGCATATATGATTTTGTTTACTCATGTATATACATGTCCAATTGATAGATAGAACATCAAGGATGATGTTCCTTTAAGGGGGAGGGAATTGTAACACCCTGTTTCCCCTAGTTTGTAATTATAACTATATTGGCTAGGGAACTATGGAAAACTCAAAGGTGTGAATGTTTGATTTGATGGACCTTTGTATAAAAGGTCGATGAATGTAAATTATGTTATTTTAATAGAAAATGGATACATGTTGCATGACTGCTGGAAAGGGGATGTGATAAGAGAAACCACGAATGTTATGAAAAGGTGGTGGAGGGGACCAGGAATGGTTGCATTAGCCTCCACCGAACCAGTACCTTGTTGGATTTAATTGCTTCGATCAAAACAACCCTCTAACCCAGGAATGAATTACAGTCAGGATGGTAGGTGGGAAGACCTCCTCAAGAGTTAATGAGGGGATGGGGAAGACTACCCATATGAAATGTTTCTAGACCTGATCATAGACTAGGAATTCGAGACACACGCAATCTTGCCGAGGAAGTAAAGAAAGGAAGCGTGGTGGGCAGAGGAAGACCTGCAACAAAAAAAGAGTGCAGAGACGAGAGTCGAAGCTCTTTGGTCCAAGGAAGGAATGAGAGCAAGGGAAGTGAGTTTTGATCCCAGAAAATAGAGAATGAGCTGGGAGAAGGAGAGTAACCTTCATCCCTATCTATTTCTGTATCGGGAGAAGGATAGTAACCTTTGTCCCTATATATTTATATATTGGGAGAAGGAGAGTAACCTTCATCCCTAACATTCATTGAGCTCGGAGAAAGAGATTGAATCTCAAAGCATCGTGGTCTAATATTGGGGTTAGCTTGTGATAAATCCATTGGGAGTGACTGAGCCTATGGTTGGGAGGAAACGAGCACCCCTTTTAGCAGTCACATCACACCTTATGGTTCTGATAAGTGTTTTCATGCCTTGTGCTTTGAATTGGAAATAATGGTTGCATGCATGTATTTATATGTCTATAAATGGTTTATGTATTACATGATTTAGTTATGAGTATACATTCGTTCCATTGAGAACATATAATTATGTTTGATTTTTCATATACTCTCGTTCAAGACTCGAAGGCGCTTTGTACAGAGAACTACATCATCATTCAAGAGTCGGATCATGCCTCTTGGCATAGCTACCGCTTGGTAACCTCACGAGTTTACCTTGCTCAGACTCAGAGCTTAAAATTATGTGAGTTAGGAAGGAGTTCCCTTCATACCAGTAGTCTAGGATACTTTGAACCCATGCCTAAGTACTTAACCAAAAACTTGACTAAGAGCGGGGATCATAGCCCAAGAGTTATCTGAAGATCCACGTGACCTGGGTCTAGGAACCCTGCACAAAAAGGAGTTAGCTCATGAAGGTTTCGGAACCTTGGAGCTAGAAGATATAAGATGTCAAATTGTATGATAGTCAAGTTACCTGAACCACCGATGACTTAAGAATCTGATAGTAGAGATGGAAGCGAGCCATTTAATAGGAGGAGAGGCCAACCCAGTCGTCAAATCGACTTGAACACTCACTGGGGTTAATAAATCAAACACCAACCACTTGATTAAATTGATGGTTGGGAATCATTTTAGAATGCAAAGGTGAAACTAGTGGACATGCTAGTTCAAAACCCGTAATCAACCCACGTCATTGATCTCATCGGGAATGGGAGATCAACGACTAGGATATTTCTAGAGTCAAGTGAGCAATTCCCATATTATGGAGGTTGAATCCCTCAATCACTGTGAACCGTCGATCTATGAACGAAGATCAAGGGTGGGGAATCACTGTGGAGCACAAAGGTGAAAGTATTAGATGTGCTAGTTCGCGGCCCGCAATCCACCAAAGTCGTTGATCTCGTCGGGTTGGAAGATAAATGACTCTGGTTCGACCAAGTTGGGTGAGTACTTTCCAGATTGCGAAGGTTGAGATCTATGATAAAGAGAACTCACGTTGGAGCCCCACAATTACTGTGAACCGTCGATCGATAGGCACCTTGGTATTGATCGAATCACAGCCACCAGACTTTGAATAGTTGCGAGAGAGATGGTCATGAGGCCTTAGGGAATCCACAGAGTAATGGAGTCCTTCAATATCATCGGTCTGAGAGAATTAAAAAGATCAGAAGAGATAACATTTTCAAGAGAAAAGGTGAGACCCAAGATAGTCAGGCTCACAGGAGGAATGAGGGTCGAGGCCGTTGAACATCCACAAAACTCTTCCAAGTCGAAAGGAGTTAGAAGCTCAGGAGGAGGAGCAACAACAACCATCAGATCGGTTGTGGGGAGAAGCCTAGACTGTTAGATCAGTGTCCAGGGAAGCAGAGGAGAAGTGTTGAGAAGGAACAGATCCTAACCGTCAGATCTGAGCGCAAAGGGACAATAGTCATCTGATCTAAGGTAAAGTTCACAAGTTTTATCCTTTGTGTGCATAATATGGTTGACTGGACAAAGTCCCGAAGTGAATTCGAACCGTTCATCACCAAGAAGAATAGGTGGCGCAAGATCCACAACTCCCGAGTGAGATTTTGTGGTCAAGGAGAGAGTGGAATCGTTGAAGACCCGAAGTAGGTCCTGGTCGTTGATCACCAGGAGGGGTACGTGTCAATAGATCGAAGTATCTGGGTGAATGCACTTCGGAAGAAACGAGTGCGTAGAAGCTTGAAACTTCCAAATCCTAAATAGTCGAAGAGCGAAAGTAGATCTTGTCCATTGGTCGCTAGGAGACACGTGTCAGTAGATCAGTAACTCCAGAGAAATCACTTCAAGAGTTTCAGTTGAGAGTTGAAACTCCCGAAGACTGGAGAGCCGGACAAATAAAGGAATCTCAACTATCAGATCCAGAGGACAGGTGGCATGAATCTGTGGACTTCGGGTAAAGACTCAAAGTAATATTTCTGAATCGTCTAATTCAAGGGGGACACATAGCAGAAATCTGCATACTTCGAGGGAAAGTTAAGTTTGAGAATTGAAAGGTCCAAAGCTCGAAGACTCGAAGAGAATCTGGATTCTCAGATCCAGAGGGAACATGATAACAGATTGTGAACTCTAGGTGAAAACACCTCGAGAGAATGCGAAGGAGAAGAGTTTGAAATCGTCGTAGCTGAACAACTGAAGAAACTAGGAGACATCTATCTGAAGGAGGAAACATGTTATCACTTCATGAAATTCAGATAGAACGTTTTGAAGGATCAGAGCGAGTATATTTTGAGGAGGTCAAAGTTTCGAAGCGGATGAGAGCCATCTATTTGAGGTGGATGCGTGGCACCCGATATAAAACTTTGGGTATGGAATACTCTGAAGTAAAGTAGAGTGTGAAAGCGTCGAAGTGCCAAAATAGAATCTCGACTGTTGATCAAGAAGGGAGCTGAAGGTTCTTGATCTGGTCTTGGTTGAAAAGTGTCGAAGTCCCGAAGAGGACTAGGGTCGTTGATTTGGAGAGGATGAGTGGAAAACAATCTTCCACTCTGGGAGAAATCACTCTGAAAGAAAGAGAGGGTATTGAACAAGAAATCCCGAAGGTCGGAGAGTCAGAGTTCATCTGAACTGCCTATTTGCAAGGGACAGGTGTCAACAGATCTTCCAGTGTGGGAGATAGCCACCACAGAGAAAATAAAGTGTTATCACTGAAATTTCATCCGCAAATGGTTACAGGAATCGATCATCTTCAAATAGCTATGAGTTCACCCATGGACCAAAATTACCAAAAAAGCATTTCCAAAAGGTCCAAAACTATACAACCAGTTATAAAATCAAGATGTGTTATGACTATAGAGGGCACACTCACACATGCACCATCAAGAAATGCAAGAAAAGAGCACATGTGTACGATGCGTGACTGTGGACACTAAAATCTGCGCACACTTGAGAACGACACATTTATGATGTTGGTCGGCCTCCCACCTGTTATCACCCTATAATTTATAGGATCAACTGGTGACTGGAATGTTATCTCTCTAGTGTTTTTTTTTTGTCAAATTATTTTTCATTCTGTAAATAATTTGAGAAAAGAAAGAAAAAGAAAAGAGAAAAGAAAGAAAAACAAAAAGAAAAGAAAGAAAAAGGAAAAAGAAAAGAAAGAAAAAGAAAAATAAAAGAGGGCATAAAAGAATTTCAATAAGAGCCCCATGCAATAAAAGTGACTTGATCCATACCTTTCAAGCATGGCCAATTTCTTTTAAATTGATGTTGATAGGAATAGTGAATAAGCTTGGCTAAACTATTTAATCTTAGCCAAGTGATCTAGGTTAGTTAGTGAATAAATCTGGCCAGACTGTCTAATTTTGGTTAGATAGCCCCAGGGTAGAGTAAGTTCTTAGCCCAATAGTTAAATCTGGGCTAATTGTCATAGGAAGTTAGGTTAGAACTTAGGGTAGCTTGCTTGATTTAAATAAAACTAGCTCAATGATTAATGTTGGACCATGTTTTGAATGCTCGAAAGGTTGTTTTCCTAACCCCTTGGTGATGTAAAGATATAAAAGATTGAGAAAAACCCATGATATGCTCTTATCCTAAGTTTTTCAAGGTGCATATGCTTTCGCACCCACATTTATGCACCGCTCATGTATCAACGGCCTAGATGATCGCGCCCAGATCTACGGTGGACAAATCTTTCCAGACCCCTCGGACCATTCTAGCTTTAACAGAGGGGGGGGGGTCCAGAATCCCTAATAATGCATGCACGCATCTGGACGGCCCAAGTTTCGGCACTTAGATCTATGGTCTGTATTGGATTCTGGACCCCCCCCCCGTCCGTTCTACCTTT
>JASDQU010243414.1:8346-21902 GCA_032191745.1 Picea mariana | reverse complement strand
GGAATGGAATCTTACTCTGGCGGGCCCCCTGTCAATACGTGGCATAAATCTATTGGTCCTGAGCCCCACCGCCTCCTACTATTTGACATACCTCATCATATCATGACATCATCATCCACCTTTCCAAAAGAGTCACATCCCATAACTCCATCAGTCCTTCTCCCTCATTCACTCGTGGCAAGTCCCCTCACCATGATTTTTTCCTTTGATCGATAACCACCACATCACCCATCTGTATCCCTCAGTCGTTGTCACCTGCCATCTCACATTCTAAATGACTCATTGGCCATTTATTACTGGATAACTTATCCGTTAACCAGCTGACCTGTCCCCTGCACCCAACGGATACCCATTTACTCAAAATTGCCCTCACTCTTCATTCCTTCACCATTTACCCACTCATCGCACCAGAGAATTTACCCTGTTTTCTTCTTTGTTACAGTCAGTCCCCCCCATCTACATTCGTCCCTGCTAACAGTGTTTTATTTGTAGGTATTGTTACAGTAATGGCGCCAAAATCAAAATGAACAGAAGGAGAGGAGAATTTGTTTCTCCCACCTCCTGTCGATCTTAACAGGATTCCACTAGACGAGAAAGACTACTTAATCACAGACACTAAGTACGATTTCGACTTCGCAGACCTTCAATCATGGCTTAAAGAAGTCTTCCTAGACCAGAGTGATGAAATTGGACTCTGGGAGTCCAACCTACCCCAGCATCTCTTCCCCCAGATTCACCATTTCCCAGTGTTCGCCCTCAAGTGCCAAGCCCACTATATTCCTGAGCAAAGAGCCATCGTATCCTCGTTCGAGAAAGTTCTCTTCCTCATCACGCCTAAAACCATCGACCAAATGATGCAAATATCTCGAGCCGACTCCGCATCACCTTTTAACCTTGAAATCCTTACAGAGTTATACCAGAAGATGACTTTTCCTCAAAGAGCTCAAATATTTGAGATTTTTCTTCCACAATCCACTCAGCTCCCCGCTACAAATCCCCCTCATCCTTCTTCCATGTTCTCAACCAAAGGAAACTAGGTTATCACGTCCCTATGCACCTTGTTGGTTTATTATTCAGATCAGTGGGTAGATGAACCCATTCTAGGATTTTTTCCTATTTTCTCCACCAATGAGAAGCCTACTACACAGTTCGACTTCAGCACGTTCCTGGCGAACAATATTCACGAGAAATTTGTCAATTTCACCACAGAAGGCATGTTCTGGTATTCTTCAATACTGGCATACCTGTTTGTTTTCTTCCAAGCAGAAAAATTTGCTTTTTCCATGCAGAAGATGGATGGAGATGGCAGACCCCAAGCAATAACTGCATGGACTTCCCTGCTTAGACATAACTCCACGGAATTCAGTTTCAAGCAGTACATCGATCAATTCTACCACCCAGTGGTGAGCATGCTCAACGGCAAACCCGAACCCAGGATTAATGATGAAGTTCATAGGATCCTACATCTCTCAGATCATACAAATACTGGTGATTGGTACCTGTACCAAAATCACACTGAGATCAAAGTCTATGGTGCGAATTGGCCCCATACAAACTGCCCAAATACTTACCTGTCAGAATTTTTTCTCTGGAATACATAAGGTAGATGATAAAATTGGATGATATTCACTTTGTGTCTTTAAAGAAAAAGCAATAGCTCAGAATCAAAGGGCAGATTAGGTCTTTCATCTGCAATAATCAAGGCATCGGGGAGGAAGTAGACAGACTGCTGAAGGAAATGAAATTCTTCATGGGTTTCACATGGCACTATGATCTGTGCGGGATCATTTCAGAGATGAGGATAAAAAACAAGAATATCCCGTATGTCCATGAATCTAGGCCTGAGATAAAGAAATTTGAAAACCATACAGGATGGGAACCAAACACTTTGGTTGAAACAGAACAACAGGACCCTCCGATCACTGTATCACAGACAACCACACCACAGGCTCCGAAGGAGAAAAGGCCTAGGCAGGATCTGTCACCTCCTGTCACTGAAGTGTCATTAGAAGAATTTCGACTGCATACCAAGAGACCAAAAACCAGTCCAGCTCCTAACCCAACTGGAGAAAAGGAAATTCCATCCACTACAGTGACAGAGGTTGATCAGTCGCTCCTCAACACAAGCAGCAAGAAAATTATAACCACTGTGTTACCAAAGAAGACTGCAAATACTCCACCAATCAACTAGCCAAGCAAGACAGGACCAAAGCTGAGCATCTTTGAGAAATATGACTTGATCAAGAAAAAGAATCAAACTCTGACCAACAACACATATGCCCAATTATGGAAGTAGACATCGACTGCAAAACACAGGCTGCTATCGGCGTTCGAAACAGAGAAGGGCAGAATGCACATGGCATTTCTCCAAGAATAGGTGCCAGACCCAAAGGTAATCATTGACTATAAAAGGGAAACCTTTGAATTCCAGACCAAAGATGTGCATCCTGTCGATCAAATGGATTTGCACAGGAAAATGGGAGAAATGGTTTTCTCCACACTAGCACATGCTTCCACTACTTCCTCCAGGTTACAAGTGTCTCTGAACAACATCTAGACACAGTTGAAGTTGGAGAAGATATCGTCCTTTGCCAAGGACAACAGGATCAAGACATTGGAGGAACTAGTCCTCAAGATCGGGTATGATCCCTCGAATGTGAAAGCAGTCAAGGAGATGATCAAGAAGAAAAACACAGACATAGTGTCTTTGAGGAAACAATTGAAGATGCCACCAATAGTAGACTCATAGGAAAAGGAAATAACAGAGGCAGAATGAGAAAAAGATGAGATGCTTAAGCTGATCATGGAACAGAATGCACAACTGAAGGAGATGGAAGTTGAGATGGAGAAGCTAGTGAAAGAGAAGGACCAGTTGAAACCCATGGAAGTCATTCCATTGAGTGCAGTTCCACTCTCAAGAGTGAGCACAACATCACTAGCAGAAGTCCCATCGGTGAATCCACTGACGTCTCTAGAAAAGATGATTGAATTGGCCAAATCTATGGAAAAGATGAACCTGCAGGAGACAGAGATTAGCAGGCTCAAAAAGGATATTGAGAACCTTCAGGAACTCAAATATTCTTATCAAACTATCTTCTCCAAGGAAAAACAGCTGTCAAACCAGCTCAAACAAGAGTTACAACAGCTCTGGAAGCAAACAATGGCAAGTAAAACACTGGCTGAAGTCAAAGAAAGTGTCTGGACAGAAATCACCAAGTCTATGAACAAAATATGGCCAATGATACATATTATGTTTGAGCAAAATGAATTGGTGCAGGGAGGTAAACAAGCCATCGAGAAGATCAGATCAAAACTGGGAGAGATGCCCACACAGGCTAATGAAATCATCAAATTCTTGAATTCTAAAACCAGAGAGGAGATGGAAGCACTGAGAATTGAGGATAGAACAGAGACTATCCTTGAGGTCAAAAGAGTCTTGACCAAGAGAGGACTGATGCTAGAGCTAGAAGAAAAGTTTCAGGCCATGGACCTAGGGGTACAAAAGTTTTTTAGCAATATTGAGGCTCTACAAAAGAAAGGTCTTCCTGGTTTGAAGGTGATAAATGAAAAATTGATGATGCTCCCAAATTACAAAAAGAGACTAGCCGATGTGGCTAAGGATAGTTCAAAATTTTCAAGGATTTAAGGCAGCATCACTGGAAAAGCATTCCTAGATGCATTTCAGTTGGACATCAGCATACAACATGAGATCTAGTACATCTTCATCACCAAGCCTACTTTTGCCAAGTACACAGAAATGGATGAAGTCTACTGAAGGTTACTCAATGTCAGTGTTCCCAGTCATCTTCGATGGGAAGAGATTTGTGACCTGATCAAGTAGCAGATGAGTTGTCCCAACCCAGTCAGCTATCTAGTCAGACGAGGTCGTGCAGAGGCCTCACCAATGGCTCACCCAAAAAACAACATGCAGTTGCGACACATCATCAAACAATTTCCTAGATTCTTGTAATTTGTTAAGTTAGTTAGGCTAAAAATAGATTTACCACATCCTGATCTTTAATGACATGATCGTTTTGTAATTTTGGGTTATAAATACTTCACTTTTCAAAGTATTGGGGTTGATCTTTACGCCCTGCGAACTATCAGACTGTAATATTTTTCAAGAGATCTTCCATCAATACAAAGAGGCATTTTTACAGGATTCTTGCGTGTATTCACTGGTGATGTTTTACTTTCTAAGTTTAATGTTATTCTTGCTTAGTTATCACATTGTTTGTTAAATCTAATCTTTGAAAGTAATGAATGTTGCAGGATTTATCTTTGTATACCCTGTTTCTCACTTTGAAAGATTTTAGTGTTTCATCTTCTAATTTTATGATAAAGAAATTCTTAAATGCTTCTTTGTTGTAATTGACATTCTCACCTTTTCTACTATTTCCTCATTTATGTTGCTAAAAGAATCCAGCGATTACATTATCTCTCCCTGTGAAAGGTTCCTTTGTTTTCTGGCTTAGATTTTTATTTTCATGGTACAGACCCTATAGCCCAATGGATGTGTAAACTATCTCAGGCAACCCGACAAACACTACAACAACAAAACCAACATATTTTATTTACCTAGCCTAATATTTTAAATTTGAAACATATCTAAATCATATAGAGAGATCCCTCTCTGAAGTTGGTAGGGCTAGATCCCAGCTTCGAAGCGGTTGGATAAAGTTACCTCCCATAAATTTCTTATTTTCTAACAACCTCTAGGAAATTTACAGGGCGTTAACACCACCCACTTCTGGTTCAGCTTCCAAGTCGATTTGACATCCAAATCCTGGCTGGATCCAGCTGGGTGGCTGGTCAAAGACCTAAAGGTTCCCTAAACATCACCTTTTCACACTAAAAGTTGGTTGCACAATACCTCAAAGTGGTGCTATAAAACAAGGCCATGGATGCACTACATTTTCAAGGAATTCATTTGCAAGGTTATGCTACTGCTATTCTCTTGGGGAAACCTCTTTTCTCATCAAGAGCATACTAGCACCATTCCATTTGGGCAATCCACATCACCTTTTGAGTGGGTTAGCTTGGGATTCTTTCACCATTTATTTAAAGTTTCCAAGTTGTAAGAAGAGCTCAATTTTGAGGGTCCAAGAGCACTCCCTTGGAGGAAGAAGGGACCCAAATTCCCCTCTCTCTTTGGTGTTTTCTTTTCACTAATACAATCCTTTCCATTGGTGACATGAGTCTTGTTTGTTTCTTGTTCTTATGTCCTTATGCACAATAGTTTAATTTTTTTTTCCTTTCCTAGTTTAATTCTTAGCTTAGTCTTTTATGTTTATTCTCCTAACCCTTCCCTTTACTACTGTCTTGCTTAGCTAAACCAACTAAGCTTGTAAGCACCTTTGTTTTTCTCATTTAGGTGACAAAAGAGGAACAACAGATTTGTGACTCCATTAGGGAAAGGTATCAATTTCCTACCCCATTTGGGTTATTTTAGCTCTTATTTTTACTTAATTAACCTGCAAGTACCATAACCGACCCAAGCCGACCTACAAAACATCAAATTCAAAGATGATTTGAGAGAATTCCATCCGGGATTTTCTTCACGACCGTGTGACAGTCGTGCGTGGGTTTGTTGGCCCACAGTCCCACATCATGCACACATGCACCAAAATCGTTGCATTACTCTGCGCCTTCTACGCACCTGCTCTCAAAAATCTTTTTTAGTTCGTGCATTGGCGCTCAGAGTGCCTCTGTCTAGTCTGAAACCCATGCAACTATGAAAAAAACATACATTGTAATTTTTTTTATGATCTGTTGAAGGCCCATAACCTTCTTAAATATGATTCCATGCATGTTGTAATCTACACCACACTTACATTCCCTCTCATATAAAGGGATTAGTCAAAACACATAGTCACTTAGGGGTTAAAAAACATTATTTTTCCTCTTTTTTCTTTTTATTTTGCCACATGGATGGCTTGCTTTGACTAAAAGTTGGAATCATTCTACATCACATATAAAATTTGCATTGGGACTAGAAATTGGATATCAAATGTTGAGTATGCTCTTCTCTTGCACTCCAAAGCGATCTTGAGAATCAGAAAGAGGTTGAAAGACAATTTCATCCCCCTTAAAAAGATAAAATCTTTAGGAGAGGACAATAGCCCCCTCGAGACACCTCTTAGTTTATTTTTAAAACACATCTGAAGATTGTAATGGGCCCATACATGCCCACATGCTACAAAGATAGGATAGTGTTGAAATTTACTTTCTTAGATTAAATCACTAGGGAAGTTTAAAGGTTTTGTAACGGGCCCATACATGCCCACATGATCATAATCTAGGATATTTTCAAAGCGTTCTTAGATTAAATCACATTAGGGAGTTAAAGGAATAGTAAAGGACCCACATGTCCACATGCTAGCTTCCTAGGGACTTTTGATTTCCACAAGGTTGTACCAATGAAATTTAGCTAAATAGGTAATCAAAGACTTGTAAGGGCCAAGTGATGTCCACATGCAGCAAGGTGACACCTAATTCATTAAAAAATTGGCACACTTTCACTCATTCACACACAAAATTCACTTCTCACTCACATAGTTTTCATCTCGAAACATGGAGGTTGAAGTAAGTTTCCTCCAAAGGGATTCCGAA
Source organism: Picea mariana (assembly GCA_032191745.1). Lineage (NCBI taxonomy): Eukaryota > Viridiplantae > Streptophyta > Pinopsida > Pinales > Pinaceae > Picea > Picea mariana. The sequence goes on along the minus strand of JASDQU010243414.1, from coordinate 15,290 downwards.
ACACCCCACTCTTTTCTTGACGAAACTATCCACTCCCACTTAGTTTCAATGAGATTGGCACACACCCCCAATCTCTCAAACAACCACATCTAAAAATTTTCTAAAAACTCACTAAGTTTTCCTCCATAGGAGGTGCCAAAAGAAATATTTTAGTCTAGGTAGGATTTTGGGGATACCCGTCCAAATAACTCCCCGTTATCTGGTTCTCACATTTTTAAAACAATAGAAGTTGTCAAATAGGGAACTTTAAATCCTCCAAGTCAAGTGTTCCTAACACCATAAGGCAGGGAGATACCCATGAAGGGTTGAAGGCTGAGGTTCGGTTGTTCTGTGCGTCCCCCCTTGAGGAACCCACCTCTTGGATGGGATCCAGCCTGTGACCCATTTCTTAGGCCAAAAATCTAAATGTTGCACTTTGACCAAGGTACCTAGTGACCAAAGTTTAAGACATCTACCCAGGTGGAAATTGTGGGTTGCAATTGCACCTTGATCTAATCTTGTGTGACTATTGGGAAATATCACCAGTTCTTTCAGGATATGCCCCCTCTACACTTCATTATAACTGATTTCTTCATCCTTCACTAGTTTCTCTTCTGGTGGCTTCAAACCCCACTATCGAGTGTTATTGGAAGGTCTAGTGCTATTTTGAGAGGAAGGACGTTAATTATTTTAGGACATAAGCATTTGTTTTCTTTGTTCCCCCACGCGGACAAAATCCACCTATCCACATATATGCTTCTTTATCAAAATGCTTTATGTATGATACCCTTATGATTACATTTGATTTGGATATATATTGTGTAAAGTTCAAAAATTGCAGCAAAAGCTCTTGGTTATTTATTACTCTCACCACCATTCGCAGACATTCACTCAGCTAGTTAGACGTCATAGGGGATCCACAGAACCCCTGTTGTTCCAGACGCTTGCTAAATATCCCTTCTATTCTAGGGGGAGTTCCTAGTCTTGCCAACTCATCGGCTCCACCTTCTCACACTCATGTGAGTGCCATTGTCTTGGGATCAGCTTTGCTTGGTTCCACCTTGCTTGGGTCCAATTCCCAAGGTCCACCTTCCACTCACTCTCCTTTACATGAAAGCAGAGAGCCAACTTCCTCTCAAGGGGGAAGTACAAACCCACCTAGTCCCCTTAAAGGTTCATGTACTCAGAACACTCACACTATGGTTGGAACTAATCCTACGCCACCACCCCATATGCCATTTTTATCCTCCCTCAACATACCGGATCTGACTAAACTCACCAATGATCCCATATTGCACAACCCCACATGGCCTGCAATGCCTACCAAAATCCCTTCAGACATCCCCAAGTTTGAAGGAAAAGTAGGAGATGATCCTGCCAACCATATCATGACATTTCACCTATGGTGTTCATCGAACAACATCATGGACGATTCCATTTGATTGAGGTTATTTCAATGTACACTCACTGGCCCATCTGCCAAATGGTATGTCGAAGAAAAATACGGGTCCCGCGTGAATTTTGAATCCTTAGCCAAAGCATTTTTTACCTTCTTTCAATTACCCATTCGTCATGACAATGGCCTTAAACTACTCTCAGATTTCAAACAAACTACCTCTACACATATTGTCAACCACATCCATGAATGGCGTCGACGACGTAGCCTCTGCAAAGCTGACGCTACCCCTCAATAGTGTCTCAATTGGTTCCTCAAATCACTTGTTTCCCTCCTTGCCAAAGATGTGGCTGCCACCTTCCCCCAGACCGAAGAAGAAGCCATTAGCAATATGCAATAGCTCAAACTCATCTACGCCCAGTTCGAATACCTATACACGGTACTCCCAGATGACCCAAAACCTGTTCCATTTGGCCAAGATAAACCTGGGATGTCTCACTCGGTAGAAGGATTGATTGGTAACACTACATACCATAACCCACCACCTCAACAACCACCCATGTATGGCTCACCTCAATATCTATCGGCATATGGAGGAATCCCTTATTATCCTCCTCCACCTTATCAACAACCATACCTTGTTGCCTTGACTCCACCCATAAGTGGACCCCCACCGACACCCCTAAACCACCCATATATCCAACCAAGTGTCGGTACTCCCTCTACCTCGGCCTATACCCTAAGCACTAGTGAAAGCACCACGCCCTCCTATGTACCTTATGGAGCATCGCCTCAACATAATCCGTACTCTCCATTTTCTAGCCCCCCACAACCTATGGCTCCACCACAAGGACCACCACACGTTGGGGTTAATTTTGTTCAACCCTCTCCCATTCAAAAATATCAAAATTTTGAATAGATGAACACAAAAAATCCACCCCATCAATCGAACAATACCAGAAAGAAAGGAAAAAATTAGAACAATAATAATCCAGGACAAGGAGGAAACCAGAACCAACCCCAACAGAACCAGTCTGCCAGGGACAACCAAAACCAGGGGAATCAAAACCCCCAAGGGGGAAACAACAAAAAATTTCAAGAAAGGAACAACAACAATATTAGGACCACCTTCCCTTGTGCCCTTTGTGGTGATTTTGGTCACTATACTCACCATTGCCCCCAAATCGTTGACTTTAAATGGATGAAAGATTATGTGAATGGACCACGTCCCTCAGCACTGCCTGCACCTCAGCAGGCCCCACAAACGTATGTGCAGCAACCCCCCCCAGTTGTAATACAAAACCCCATCCCACACCAAGGGGTCATAAATACCCAACCAGACATGCAACCTACCCCACCATAGTTGGGGCAATATCCCAATACAGGCACCTTTGTCGATTGCACTATCCTCCTTACCAGTGAGGAAGAAATCCTTCTGTAAACACACAGTCATTAGTATAGCACACCCCCTGAATCCGCTCCCACTACCTAGGAAGCAATTCCATTCACAACCAAACCCCCTCTCATAATTCTTCTCCCTAATATTGAAACATCCCTTAGTATTCCTCGCATCCCATTGCACAGGAATGTCCACAATCCTCAAGCTAGGGCAGCTCATAATTAGAGTTTGTTTGATGACATGGCACAATCCCCGGCTACCATTATAGTCTTAGAGGTCCTTCAAACTTGTCCCACCCAGTGGAATTCCTTACTTTCCACCCTGGGAGCAGTCAACCCGACCGATACCCAACTCATCACATTTGACCTCGATAGCGGAGAACCTCTCCTCCCTGCTCTTATTGCTTTTCAAATCACTGTAAAAATTTAGAACATTACAGTTCACCAATGCATCATTGATGAAGGTGCATCCACCTGTATCATGTCCAAATCCGTATGGCAGAAACTTGGTTCCCCCGAACTCATACCATCTACCATTACCTTAAGAGCATACAATGGCATACCCTCATCCCCCAAAGAACTATTCCAAAATGTCCCCATTGAGCTCGGGGGAAAAACTGTTTTGATTGACATTGAGGTTATCGACGCCCCGCTCAACTACAATATCTTGTTTGGTCATAGCTAAATGTATGCTATGAAGGCCATCATCTCTTCTGTATTATGAACCATGATATTTCCCCATAATGGAAAGATCATTACCATCGATCAAGTATCACATTATGAGCCTAACCCTTCATCCACAATCGATAACATCCTCCCTTTTATCCACACTAATCTTGATGCCTATCCACTCATTGTAATGGGCCCCATAATATTCAAAGACCCATCCGTGCTAGGGACTTACCATGGAGCACCACCGCTCCTTCATCCCTCCGCACAAGTATTTGTCGTATCCTCCAATGGAACGACAACTGAAACTAACCTCCCTCCCCAAATAGAAGGAATCCCAATGAAGATTCCCATACTCACTCCCACCATACCCCCTACACCCCCACTCACTAACCCCCCTGCTACAGATGGGGGCAGGCAAAAGAAGAAGAAGCCCATAGCTCCACTTCCCCCACGCGTCCAACCTCCTTGCACGCTATGTGAGAAAGATAGACACCCCACCAACAAATTCCCATCTCTCCCCGAGTTACGTAATCTCATCCAAATCCCTCGAACACCACCACCACTCTTCGCTTCCTCCAGTATTGCCTCTATCTCACAGAACAAAAAATAGGGCACTATCTGTGTCTGTACGGACTTTCGCAACCTCAATCACGCCTGTCCCAAAGACAACTTTCCAACACCCTTCATCGACCAAATAATCGATGTCTTTGTCCTTCATGGATAGTTTCTCTGGTTACAACCAAATCCAAATTCACCCTGCCGATCAGTACAAAACCGCATTCACAACCCCTTGGGGCACCTTTGTGTATCGTGTCATGCCATTCAGCCTCGAGAATGTCAATGCCACATTCCAACAGGCCATGACATACATTTTTCAAAATCTAGCTCATATCATCCTCGCATGCTTAGATGACCTCACCACTCGATCTAAGAAACGCACTCAGCATCTCAATGATCTACGAATCATCTTCCACAGGTGTCGTCAGTACAATATCTGCTTAAACCCCCTCAAGTGCGTATTCTGCGTCATTGTTGGGCACATTCTTGGGTTCATAGTTTCTCAATGTGGCATTACTGTGGACCCCCTCAAATTCCAAGCCATCACGGAAATTCCACCCCCACAGAATATAAGCCAACTACAGAGCCTTCAAGGCAAAGCCAACTTTTTACGACGCTTTGTCCCAGATTACACTACTCGCGCACATGGCTTCCTTCTCTTACTTTGTCATGAAATCCCATTTCAATGGGATAAACATGCCCAAACTGCTTTTGAAAATCTCAAAGCATCTCTCTCCCATGCCCCGTTGATTAGTCCACCTAACTATAACCGCGATTATCTCCTCTATATATTAGCTTCAGTCGTTTCAGTAGCAGGAGTGCTCGTCCAAATAGGGGATGACGCCCGTGAGAATGTGATTTAATGCATTAGTAAAAACCTTTCAGGAACACCCTTGAAGAAAAATAATGAAGAAAAGATAGCCCTCATAGTTGTCCTCGCAGTCCAGAAACTGCGCCATTACATCCTGCTTCGAACTACCAAAGTTATCGCAAATTCCAACCCCATGCAATACTTGCTCAGTCGTCGACAAATTAACGACAAATTTTCTCGATGGATCATCATCCTTTAGGAATACGATCTCGAATTTTCAACACCCAAGAGCAAGAAATCTCTCGTCCTCACCGAACTTATCATGGCTTTTCCCTCTGACACTACCAATCTATTGGTCAATACCAACCTCCCTGATGAACATATTTTTTTTGTCCCCTCAGATGACCCTTGGTATGGAAATCTTCTTGTCTATCTCCAAACACAAAAATTCAAAAACCACCTCTCCAGAGATGATCGTCGATGTATTCATCACCAGGCACCTCGCTACCTCCTCATCATGGACATCTTATGTTGAGGAGGAGTCGACACCATACTCCATTGATGCTTAACTATTGACGAGGCCAATAGAGTCTTGAACGACTACCACAGCGGTGCTTGCGGAGGCCATCTCTCAGGGTTGTCCACCGCTCAGAAAATCATCCGCGTAGGTTACTTTTTGCCTACATTATTTCACGACTGCATCCATGTCATGAAACGATGTGATAAATGCCAGCTTTATGCTAACAAAGAATGCACACCACCTACTCTTCTACACCCAGTCATCACCGCTAGTCCCTTTTGTAAATGGGGCATCAACTTCATGACTTGCAACCCTACATCTAGTAATGGACACAAATACATAGTCGTTGTAGTTGATTACTCTACCAAGTGGGTTGAAGCCATGCCTACCTTCAACAACACCACTGACACAACAACGCATTTTTTCTTTAACCACGTCATATCCTGCTTTGGAGTACCAATCCAACTAGTCTCTGATCACGAGAAACATTTTGAGAATGATATTTTCATGGAACTCTCATATCGGTTAGGCTTCTCCCACGAGTTTGCCTCACCATACTACCCTCAGTCCAACGGACAGGTAGAATCACTTAACAAGGTCTTAAAAACCATGTTGCAATGCATGGTTAACAAACATAAAACCAATTGGCATTATACGTTATTTTTCACGCTCTAGGCTTATCGCACAGCAATCAAAACTGCCACTGGTTTCACACCTTTTCATTTGGTCCACAGGGTTGACGCCACTCTTCCCATCAAATGCGAAATTCCGACCTTATGCACCAATATTGAGCTATTACCCGACACAGCTCCAATAGAGTAGCATTTGCTGAACTTAGAATCCCTGGATGAAGATCGTCGATCTTCAATACAGAACAATGAAGTAGCCAAAAAATGATCAAAGGCCACCTTTGATCGCCATGTCAACCTTCACTCATTTAACGAATGAGACCTTTTCCTCGCTTATGATATCGCTCACGATACCCTTGTCCATGGAAAATTCGAGTCCATGTGGCATGGACAGTACATTATCCAACATTTCCTCACTAAAGGCGCATACATCTTGGCCTCCCCTGAAGGCCATCATCTCAAGGAACCCGTCAACGGGTTGTACTTAAAGAAATTTTACGCCTAAGCATAGCTTTACTACACTAGGCTCTTTCTTTTTTGTATGTATTTTGTAGAGTTTTTAGTCTTCTTTTATCCATACCTTCTGTCTAATCTATCACTCATGTTATTAATATATGCCACCTCCTTCGGCCTACCACATCGGTTACGCTGACGAAGCTAGATGTTGGACACAAAATCTCACTTCAGTTGCTTGGGCCCTCTATTCGCCTTCACATGACCTACTCCACACCAGCGGCATATGTTTAGGCTCAGCCACCAACAATCAAGCAGAGTACACTGTCGTAATTGGTCTCCTTGTTGAGGCCAATCATCGCCATATTCGTCACCTTCACGTCTTATTAGATTCCCAACTTGTCGTCCTCCATCTCAACAATGTATACCGCGTCTGTGATCCTTGCCTCTTTCGCAAATACCTACAGGTTAGACTTTTATCTCGACATTTTGATTCCATTACATTTCCACATATCCCAAGACAATTCA
>JASDQU010243413.1:81277-101379 GCA_032191745.1 Picea mariana | reverse complement strand
TTCAGTTATATTTACAATCTGGTGGAAACAGGGTGTTACAGAAATGATATAGAGGACCAAATAATGTGAAGCAAAATACCAACAAAGAAATAAGCTAAGTTGCAAGCTTAATCAGAGGATCAATCTCCAAAAGACATGGAGATAGAAGTACAATCAATGGAACTCCATTCCAACACTGCCACCTAAGACAAAGAAATATAATTAAGTACATGAGAGTGTAGGACCCATGCACCTAAGAGATGATTGTTTTAAATGTGGAGGGTTTGGGAATAAGACCTATAAATTCCTAAAGAGGAAAAATCAGACCAAGGGAACATCGAACTACTTGGAACTAGAAGGGGTTGTAAGGGATGTAGTAAGAGGAAAATTTAATGTAACAAGATCATTGGGAAAGATTGGTTGGAACTCCACAAGGCCAAGGTAGACTTCTAAGATAAAATAGTTGAATGTGTGGATGATGAAGGAATGATTAGAAGCATCCAAGGGGAAAAGATCCACATGAAAGTAAGATAGATTATATCCATGCAGGTCAATCACATTGTGAACAAAGGTTGTAAAGGGTATCTCATCCATATCATTGAGGCCACAAAAAATTAAATATGAAATCATAACAACTACCCATAATCAAGTAATATTTTGATGTATTCCTAGATGAATTACTAGAGTTTCCACCAACTTGAAAGGTGAATTATAAGACATAATTGATGCCGGTTTCCACTCCAATATCAAAGGAACCTTACTAATGAGGTTCCAACAAAATAAGAGAGCTTAATATGCAATTGCAATAATTTCCAAGCAAGGGTTTCATATGCCCAAGTGAATCACCTTGGGGATCTCCTATGTTGTTTGTTAAGAAGAAGGATGGGACCTTATGAATGTGCATTGATTATAGGATGTTGAATAAGGTAATTCAAGAACATGTATCCCTTACCTAGGATCAATTATTTGTTTGATCAACTTAAAGGGGCAAGCATATTCTCGAAATTGGACTTAAGATTAGGATATCATTAGATAAGAGTTAAAGACACTAACATAGCAAAGAATAATTTTGTTAATTCCATAACCCTCATCCATTATTAGCATATTAGTTATGGTTAATTTAGCTTAGTGGTATGTTACATCATTCTCACTTTATCTCCTATTTATAATAAAGGAGATTCATTTGCATAGGCATCTTGTCTTGTGCACAGGATATATTGTAAAAGGAGGTTTCCTGCTCAAAGTGGCTTATTATTCATTGATCCTTCATCATTGTTAAGGAATGGAGCTACTTCTTCTCTCTATTATTATACTATTTGTGGAATTTGGGTCATAACATTGGTTTTAGAGTATATGATCCTAGGGTTTGGCTCCTTCAAACGAGTCTCTTGACATTTTCGCTATAATTTATTTTTATGGGAAGTTTAAGATAGTGAAATTTTTAAGGGACTGGGGAAAAATAATGAATTAATTGTGGTAAAAAAATTAAATTATGGTTTGCTATAGGTTTTGGTTCACTATACTTTCATAAATATAGGCTATGAGAATTAGGGTTTTGACTAGTCCTAAAATTAGTCCCAAATGAATCATCTTGGAATTTTTCCTATTAGTGTTTCTATGGGAAGCTTCAAACAACAAAAAAATTGGCAGACTTGTGATACATAGAGAAGTACCTATGGTAAAAAAATTAGATTCTAATCCGCTATACTTTTCAATTTATAGGTTGTGGAAGTTAGGGTTTTTTTACTAACCCTAAAACTAGTTTCAAAGAGGCACTCTAGGTAAAACAGTCATATATGATTCTATGAATATCCAAATTGAGTGCCACTAGTTATATTGAATATTTAATAGAACATAGTATTTTAGGTTAAAAATTTAATGAGAAGACATGAAAAATTGAACATGTGGAAATATGTACAAGTTAGCTCTCCTAAAAATGAATAAATTGGCAAGTTATGGGAAAGCTACTGTAAATTTTTCTTGGCACATCAGAATTTAGTTAATCCTATGGCATTGAAGAGAAGTAATATATAGCTACCAGAAGCCAAATTTAATAATTAAAGGTGCATACATTTAAAATTTATACCAGGTGCAAGGTCAGCCTACAAAATAGTCTCCAAAACAGGGTTTTAAAGGTATGTAACTTACAATTGACATAAATTTGATTGGAATATAAGTTTTTAGAGGTTCAAAAAGTGTGGTAAAGTAAAAATATAGAAGAAATATAGACAAATATTATTGTTATCCCACATGGAAAATGGTAGTGCAAAAAATTCTACACCAATTAAACCTCAAGAGAGATTAACCATGACTCATGAAGAAAGTGAAGATATGCATAACCACCTATCCAAATTGGAAAACCAATTTAAGAAATTGAGTGACAAGTCGGTGAAAAATGTAGATTTGGTAAACACGTAGAGATAAATACAACAAATCGAACAAAAGATGGATCAAAGTAGGGAATAGATGGAACATATGGAACAAAAAATGATGGCCAAACTTATGTAGACCCTAGATGAGAGGCTCCCTAAAAGTGATAATGTAACTGAAGGGACTCATGACAATAAAAGTAGTATCCATATTGAACAACATTCATTAATAGAAATATGTTGGGAGGATTTAACTCCCATATTGGAGCTAATCATGGATGGGTTCATAAGGGTATCAAGTTTCCCAATATTAAATTAAGGAAGTTTGATGGAGCATATGCATTTACATGGGTTAAACAAACAAAACAATACTTTGAATTGCATAATATTATGGATGATAATAAAAATATTTCCTTAGCAACTTTGTACTTTGAGACAAAACCCTATCAATGGTATCAAAGGGTAGTTAAAAGGAATCTCCATTCTTATGATTATACATGGGATTTATTTATAAGAGTCTTAGAAGAACAATATGAAAAAGTTTGGGAAAAAGACTATTTTATACAGTTGACAAGAATCAAGCACTTAGGTGATGTTGAAGATTATAATTTATAATTTCAGTTATTGGCCACAAGAGTGGATAACATAAGTGATGAACATTTGTTGAAAGCTTACATGGATGGATTAAAATAATACATTAAACATGAGCCTTGTTTAAAACATCTTGAAAATGTTATGGAATCTATGCAATATACTTGTTATATTAAAGCCAAGAATAGGGATAAACACATGACATAAGTGTTGATAATACAAACTTTTGCAGGGAAAATAGAAAATTACCACCAATACTATTGTTGCCAAATGAATAATTGTGTGGGTGATAACAAAAATCAATGTGTTAGCATTTTTATCCATTTTAACATCAAGAAGGAGGGTGTTTGACATTGTTGAAGTTGGATTCCTCCCCATGGGACACACACATGAAGACATAGATGGAACTTGTGGGAGGTTTTGTTACACACCTAAGTGTCGCACTACTAAATTTTGCACTTAAGTGTTGTAAGTGTCGCAAATGTCACACTTAAGTGTCGTAAGTGTTGCAAATGGCGCATTATCAAATGTCGCACCTAAGTGGAAAACTTAAGTGTTGCAACTATTATACACCTAAGTGTCACACACCAAATGTCGCACATAAGTCTCACACTTTTCCAAGTGTCACAACTTCATCACCATGAAGAAGTGTTTTTTCATGAACCCTAAACAAGTTGGAAGGGAAGCTTATCAGTTGGAGGTCGAAATACTACCTTTTTCCTTGATATTTTGGCCTTGTTTGAGATTCATCACCCTTGTTCCCATATACAAGGAGGGATAAAACCTAATCATTGATCCCAAGAGTGTATGAGGTAGTGATAATCCCTTGTTCATTGCTATGTGCATAGTTATGGGGGGGGTGATGAAGTAGTTGCAACCATCATGCCTTGATTTGTGAGGTTGCTTCTGAGAAATCTTAGTTGATTAAGGGATTGGTTTGAGATTAACTCTATTCAAGGTAAGTCAATATTGTTAGTTCAAAAAAATCCTCACTTGACCACATCCTCTCCTCAAAACTATCCTATGGTTGTGATGCCTCAAATCATATATAATTGAGGTCATTCTTGAGAGAAAAGGGGGGGTGAGAATTGAGAGCATCATACTTATGATTGTGTGAGATCTAAGAGGATGGAAATGAGAGCTTGGAGGAGTTGTTGCAACATCGAGATTGATATTTTAAGTGCTTCATTGTTATTTGTTGTCCATTAATACATAACTTGGCCTATTCCTCTCATGCATATATGTTCAATATGTGCATGTCTATTGTTGTATAATTCATCATAGATGGATATGTTTCTGCTTAACAATATAGTGTGGAAGAAAGAGGTTCTTCTTTGTTTCTTGTAGGACTTTTCTTGCACCTAGGAGCTTGGAAATCAAGATCAAAGGCTGGAGCAGTGAGGACAATCAACGTAAAAAGGTAAGACCTCCATCCTTCTCTTCTCATTATAATTGTTGAAATAGGTCTAGGGGGAAAGTGGTACACCATTTGTTTCCTTTTGTCTTGGATCAAAAAGGGGTCTTGATCCAAGGGGGGTTTCACCTATCTGCAGGGGGAACTTTACCACAACCTTCTATCAACAAAATTAATGTGAAAAAAAAAAAAATATTTTTCCAAATACGATGAACACTAGTAGGACACATGAGGATCACAATTCTTAATAGCCCCATATTTAATTGATGAATTTTTCAACTTCAAGAACTTTGTGGAACCCCATTTTTTTTATAGTAACTCCAAGAAGGATGGTATCAAAGGATGTGACAAATTACAAATTCTAGCTCATTGATGATAGGCTAGTTATGCAACATAAAGACTCACTTCAAGATGAAAAGTGGTCACCTCCTATTGATATGTGGCCTTCTTTGCTTGATGGTAATGTATAATTACCAATGTGGTAGAATCAATTGTTAAATGTATAGGTAAGGATACCTTTTCATATATATGAAATAAAAAAGGGATTAGAAACGTATATTTAATTATAGAAGAAAGGGATAGATAAGGGAGGGGGAAAATATGGGCATCCCAAGACAATTTATTGGGAGACAATATATAAATATTTGCGTTCTCCCTTTCAAAGCATGGGCACTTACCAACTAATTCATGGCCATCCACAGTACAAGAAATAAGAAATAATGCGTCTATAAAACCTTCACATGAAGTTATACAAGTGTAGTTGATGGAAAGTGTCTCCACAATTGAGAATTGTTATGTTGGACGTCGATGTAACATGACTAGAGATCCATTCTCTTCAAAGGATGATGTTTTATATGGACAAATGCTCATAGTACAATCATTAGATTAAGATTGTACAATATGGTTGGGTAGGTAAAAGGGAAGTGTTTCCCAAAATCCATATGTTACTATTGAGTCTTACAAAGTAGGGGTTCAATGGTTGAAGCTAATTGGACCATCAAAGGTTAACAAATAATTATATAAAAATTGTCTAAATAAAAAATAACAATGGGTTGTTGTTTCTACATAAAATATGTGTATTGATGTTAATAGCATCATATGGGTATGGTCATTAAGGGCAGGATGGACAAGAGAGAAAATAAAAAATAATTGACAAGATCCTTGAGCAATTAAGGAACAACAAAAAAACATAAGGAGTATAATGTTGAGAGTGGGAGTGATGTTGATGAATGAGTCTTTATTTGAATGATGATACCTTGAATATTTATTAAAAATTACAACTATGGAATACAATGATATTTGTCTCGCTTGTTTTTATTTATCACATCTCTTGAATCTTAATATATTTAGCAATGGGTGTCATGGTGATATTGTGCATGCACATACAAAAATAATTTGTTGACAAATATACATTAATCTAAATACACATTGTAGAAATTAGATATTGACACTTTTAGAATTGAATCCACACATTTGGAATCAAAATTGATACTCTTGTATTTCAAACTTCACATTTTTGGAATCGAAAATCACACTTTTAGAACTGAAAATCATGGTTTTGAAATAGAAAATTACACTTTTTAGTTTCAAAATTATTCAAAATTTGCACTTTTGGAATAGAAAATCACACTTTTGAAAACCAATATTGCGACTTTCATAACCCAGTTTTTCACTTTAGAAAGGTTGATATTGACACGTATAGAACTAAAATTTAGAGCTTTTAGTTTAGATTCTACGTAATTAATCCAAATTTTAAAAAATAGAGGTTGTATCTTTTATTGTGAATAAATATGCTTCAATTATGAATTTAAATTCCTATGGATGGAATAATTTTTGCATACAAATGAATATGGCATGCATGTTTTCCTTTTATGATTGCTATAGGTAAATGCTAAAATGCTAAGGCTTTGGAAGCATCTTAAGGTAGCAAAAGGAAATATTTGACATTGTTGTCCAATACATCCAACAAATGAAATATTTTAATGGAAAGGATAACATACAAATGCAATGAAATAATGGAAACACGGTTTCATTACTAGAAACAATGGTTCACCTGGGATGGTGTCATTCCAAGGGGGAGATGAATGCAATACCCTATTTTTTTATCCTTGAATAATACTTCATTAAATCATGTATCATTGTATGAATATGTGATAGATATGGATGGTATTCAAGCCATGTGAGATAAGTTGTAATGATTTTGCATTGTAAAAATGTAAAATGCATTGTAAATATTCCTAGTGTAGAGCTCAACACCAAGGCCCGACTAGTGAATGTGTATAAGTCCTAGTGGTACGTTGAGACTAGAGCATGGTTGTTATATTATATGGTGTGCTTATGTTTAAGTAAAATCATGTATAAAAATGAAATATATAATAAGGCAATTCCCACCAAAAGGGTTTCTTGGGGAAGCATCAAGGAGACTATGATACCACTAGAGGGGAAGAGGAAAGGGGGTTGTTGGGTGGTTTGACCTTTTCATTATCTTTTGGAAGTACTACCATTTTGTTTTTCATGTTTCTTTACAATATTTCTCATCAATCTTTGACATGTATGTGTACCAAGTACAAATTTTCATATCCTTGGGAAGAGTGTGCATCTCATGTATAAAACTTAAGGTCTATCATTGTCATTTCCATCTATCATTATTCAATCATTCATGGGAAATTAGAGGAGGTCATGCTCCTCAATAAGTTTTCCTCTCCCGTGTTATAACTATGTTTTCCCTAGTTGTTATGGATGATATGAAAACAAGATAATCCCACGTACCAGTGGTTGGTAAGAGAACATACAATTTGGAGAAATTTGTTGCTGAAAATGTGAGCGAAATTGGGATGGTTTGATAGAGAAACCATGGCTAAAATATCCACAACAGTTGAAGCAAACACCTTAAAACATGCAACCTTGTTATTGCTACTTATTTACTATTTTGAGGCCAAATATTTCTTATCCCGAGTTATTCCCATAGGAAACCTAATAGAAGGATCTCCTTATACACGCACTAAAGAACATTGGAAAAGAAAAATATCCCCAAGGGATCATTGAACAAACAAAGCTAAGATATTCTTTGTGTTGTGTAGGGAAGTGTAAGAGAATTCTATGTTTATTTGATGGTTGGATGAGGGTCTATAGTTCTTTATAAGAAGAAAGTCAACTTTTCATGAGAATAATCAATTAGTTTGATTGAGACTAAAGACTTGTAGTAGCTTCCTTCACACTAGTGATATCATGGTCTAGATTAGGGGTGGAATCCATACCTTATTCCTATGGTTGGCTTTAATTATAGATAAGTGATCATGCTTATCTCTTTGTAGAATGTTTTCTATTTCAATAATGTGTCTAACTAAATGGGTAATTAATGGATTGATATACACAACATTGTTTCCACTACTATTTTGTATTCACATATGAATTATGTAATATATTTTTTTAGGGGTTAAATTCAACCTTACAGATGTTTGATTGAAGTAGATAAATTTTATTGGTAGTGTCAGATGACCAAAGGAGGCATGTGGGGATACTACAAAAAGGTGAGAAGTGTTAATGTTCGAGTGATTCCAACAAGGAAAGAGAGGGAAGGTGGAAACATTGGCATGGTGTTGGAAAACTTGGCATGAGGAAACATATATGAACTAAGAGTGAATTTGATCAAGAGAGGAAACATGTGGTAATTCAAGGTTATCATGAGAAATTCAAAGAGCACAAGAACAAGAGGATACATACACTAATCTAGAGTCATCACACACATGTAGGTGATGTATGATAACCTAGAATTAGTCTATGCATGGGAAGTAATATACATCAATGAGTAGTTGATGTGATCATAGGAGACAATAAATTCCAATGATATACCGACAGAGGTAAAGGAAGGGAAAAGGGATATTGTAATATACCGTATGTATATTACAGTGTCGTTAACTACTAATTAAATCGTTAATGTAATAATTATACTTTTAATGTAAAATCACGTCTTTTTAGACAAAAAGACGTGACTCTACTCATTTACATGTATTTAATACATGTTGTTGTACATTGAATAAGACAATGAATGCTAACTTTATAAATATTAAATATATATTTCATATATATATAGTTTCATGCTTCCAATCGGTATCAGAGTGAAAGCTTGGTGAAAGCCAAAATCACATGCGTTCAAGATGTAAAATATCATTCTTAAAAACATGAAAATTAAAACTATTATGGAAAATATGAGAAACACTCTCGAATAAATGAAGAATTATGTGAATGAAATAATAGAAGAACAATTAGAGAAGGAAGTCTTGGAATACTTAAAGGAGAGGGGTTTCCGCCAAAACCAAATCTCGCTTCAAGAAGAACACCAAAAGAATCCAACCATCATCAAGACGGACCCCGAGGTCGCCAAGCTAATTCCTCCATCCTCCTTACTACACAACATTAATGCTCCTGGTGACAAGTCTATTGAAGTGGAACATTCTCAAAAAATGTCTGTAGATGAAGGACATATCATGCAATGTAAGATAGAAAAGAAGATTTTAAGGAGAAGAATGCCAGAGGAGGAAGATGAAGATGGAGAAAAGGAAAACAAACCTTGTGCTTGTAATCAACTAAAAGAGGATCATTTCAACAACAAGTTGAAGATCATTTATTTCAACAACAAGTTGAAGATCATTTATTTCAACAACAAGTTGATCAAGGTGATGCCCAAATTGAACGAGAAAATACAAATAGAAAAATCCAAGGAGGATTCAAATATGAGGAGCATGCACAAAATTCACCTACTTTTCCCACTCAGACAAGGAAAGTTGAAGGATGTCTTGGAAAAAATTCCCTTCCTATGGTCGAACTAAATGAGCAAGCACTCACCCATGTGAAAGTTGAATAACTCGAAGGAAAACATGTGACAAAATACAACATCCAAGAGGAGGCGATACCTATTAAACAAGGAGGAGCGATAATGGTAGGACAATGAGAAGAATTCAACATGTACTTAGTTTACATAGATAAGGTGGACTATCGGTGCACATCAGAGGACTTGAAGACACATTTTGAGTGTCGTGGGCCAGTGAAACGCATTACCATTTCTACAAACGAGTTTGGGAACCATAAGGGTATGCCTACGTGGAGTTTTTAGATCTGGTCAATGTGGAAAAATCCGTCCTCTGTCTAAATGGATCCCTCCTCCAGTCTCGAGAGATCAGCTAATGGTTTCTCCTCCCCTTGGAAAAGTAGCTGCCAACAAATTATAGAAACATTTGTGCCAATTCTAAAAGGTCATCGAACCCACCATCAAACAAAAACCCCAAAGTATTACTGAAAATTAATAGAGGACATACTGACATGGCTAACTTCATGGGAGCCCCTAGAATGGTCACTGCACCATTTCCCCCTCACAGTATACAAGACTTGTACACTCCACACTCCAATTATATAATTTGTCCTTGGTCTGACCTAAGAGCACTCTGCAAAATTAGTTGCAAAAACCCTAAAGTATCCAAAGAGAGAAATATAAATGTTTTTTGGCAATGGCACAATTTGAGCATGAGAGTTGATTTCGATAATGGAAAGAGTGAGAAATTTGATTATGATCTGTTCACAATTGAATTTGGGAGTGACAAAGTTAGTACCTCCAAGTTCGCTACTAATTTTTGTGCCAAGGCACATCAATATTGGAAGGGATTGTGGCAAATACTTAATCTCCTATCTCTTTATTGCCAACACTGCCCAGAAAATAGGGAGGTGTTTTCTTTGATCAAAAGATATAAATACTTGTTGCAGGTAGTAGATGGGTGGTTTCATTGTTTCTTCCATCACCGCCCCTC
The DNA here is from genome assembly GCA_032191745.1 of Picea mariana. Classification (NCBI taxonomy): domain Eukaryota; kingdom Viridiplantae; phylum Streptophyta; class Pinopsida; order Pinales; family Pinaceae; genus Picea; species Picea mariana. Next base: position 91,225 of record JASDQU010243413.1, on the reverse strand, counting down.
TTCATTTGATTATGCTAAGGAATTTTTTAGATAAGTGTGTAGTATCATGGATCCCATCCGTTTGAAGGATATCAATTTTCCTCAAGACTTTCTATTTGGATTGCTACCATCTTGTGTTGACACCCTCACTCTTCAACGTTTATCATGGCATGTCTTTTTGGCATGAAAATGAAATCATTTTATAACATGTACCGCCAACTTTATCTAATTTTAGTTCTAAATTTAAGCATAGAGACAGATCTTGCAAAGGAAGCCCTGGTCTTCTAATTATTCTTGGAAGAAGTAGGGTACCCAAATGTGGTGAAAAAAATAGAAGACTCTTCAGATTTTGTCCTTAAATCGTAGTGGCAGGAGGTCATCCCCCTTGAAATAAAGATAACGCCATTGGATGAGCAACACACCCCTAGATCTAAAAATTCCAGTCCTAGACCCTTTCCTTGTGGAATACTTACACGTCAATCGAGAAATGTAAAGGAATAAACATCCATGTCACATGATTTAAATCACATTCAGTCTAGAAGTAACAATCCTCATGAAACCTTCTTATTCCCCACTCTAACTAAATATTCCGCATTCGCCTCTAACATATCAGGGATGCTGCCACAGATGTCTATGGGTTGAAGCGGGGGATCTTCTTCCATTCAATATAAAATATCTACTTTTCCCGTTAATGAAAAAGTTGTTCAAGTAAGAAAAACATTGTTGTTGACTACAAGGCATGTCACTCAAAGGTCAAAGATCTGCATACATTCGCATAGATACAAACCCAAGAAGAATAGTCCCAAGGTATCATTTTTCAGTGATAGTGAAGAAGCACATAACACTCCAAAGGAAGATGCCATGTTCACCCCAAGAGAAAACCCAAGGGAAATTTTTACTCGACATCTTGATCAATCTCTTGCTTATGTTGCAAGCAAAACAATAGAAAACATGATGGAAATGGCCATACCTATTATTGATAATAGAATGTCGACAGATGATAAAAGTGCGACAACATCATTTGAAAATTCATTTATACAAGAGCCTGAAGACAATGATGATGACTGGTCATGTGGAGGTGAGGATACAATCTTCCAGAGTAACCCACTGTCATCGAAGCTAGTTGATGGAAAAATAAAATCCACTTCAAGGAAGAATGGTCTCCATGAGGAGCATAATCACAGAGGAAATGGTTATATCTCAATTTCAACAACACATGAAAGGGAAAGGGAACATGAACATCAACAAGAATGTGAACTTTGGAGATGGGATTGTAATCCTATTAGACATCCTCTTCGGGTTCATAAGGAGCTTTATTTTTCTAGAAGAGATAAATCTAGCTACAACTAACGCTTTAGATCCAAGCATTCATCCTTGCCTATGCTTCAAGGATGAATCTTTTTTAGGGAGGGATGACTTGTAATATACCATATGTATATTACAATGTCATTAATTACTTATTAAATCATTAATTTAATAATTATACTTTTAATGTAAAGTCGTGTCTTTTTAGACAAAAAGACATAACTCTACTCATTTACATGTATTTAATACACAATGTTGTACATTGAATAAGACAAAAAATAATAAATTTATAAATATTATATCTAGTTTCATGCTTCTAGATAAATGAGAGATGTGATTACAAAAGTGATCCCATAGTTACAATCTATAGGATGAAACAACCATACCCAATGCCTCATGAGTGCAATGGTTTATCCCTACTAGGATAAAATCATCTTAAGTCATAACCTACTTGAGATTATGATCCAATAGAAAATGAACCATGTGTGAAGTGACCAAGGTGGGGATGTAACAAAAAGGAGAGACAAATAAGAGAGAAAATTGCCTTTAGTATATCTAAGCAAATAAGGGGGATGAATGAATGAGCATAGGGGCCATTTGTGAGGGGATTTGGGGCTAAATTCAATATAAGGGAACTCAGAATCTAAATTATCAAATATTTTATCAGTGAAAAATCCCAAGGAATGTAGCAAAGGATGAGTAAAGGGAGGAGAGGGAGGCTTGATCTCTAAGGAAGGAACCTGCATGGCGAAAGGACAATAGAAAGAGTAAAATGATGAGACCAAGGGTTGTTTTGGTGTTGTGGACTTCGTACCATGGACTATGGCATTGGGTCATGATTGACCACATGAATCTTCCCTTCGCGGGGAGCATGGGATCTCCCAAGAAGGTGCAAGGAACCACCAACATTATGTCTAGCCATGGGCATCCTAGAAGGATGTTGTAATTAAGCTCCGCATCAAGGATGGAAAATTGAGTCAAAATAGTTTTGAGCCTAAGGGATAGCATAATGTCTACTTTCCCAATAGTCTTGGTCATCAATTTGTTAAACCTCATGCAAGTTCAACTCATCACTTGAAGTTTGGTGAAGACAAGAGCATGGAAAATTAGAGTCGTAATCAACTTAAAGGAAGATCCATGATTCATAACCACTTACTTAATAGAGGTTTCTTAATAGTGGATCTTTGTGAAAAAAGGGTTAGAGATGTTGAAGATTTGCATCTTCTGGGGGATCTCAAAGAGATTAAAGAAGAGAGATGGGCCTTACAAAGAAACCAACTTAGGTGAGAACTTTTTTAATGCATAATTTTTAAGAAAATTAGGAAGCCTTTGTGTATTTCTCTTAAGACTATGTATAGTAGCAAATTCATTAAGATCATTTTCAAGTGGTTTTGTAGTGCATATTATCAAAGGTATTATGAGTTTACTATTATAACCTTAGAGAACGACTAATTAAGTATATTTCTAAAACTAAATGTCAAGATTTTTTAAAAAAATTGTTGTAGCATATTTAATAGAAATTTTATTTGTTTAATTAATCTTTATAAAGAGTGTGTACAAAGTAGTCCTTAGCTCATAAAAATTTGCAACAACAGCTCACAATTAAATTTTTTCCTTGTACTAAAGTACTTTACATTTGTTGATTTTACGCAAGTATGGAGATGAAGAGCCAACAAACAATTCAAGAAGGTGTTTTACAGGTGATTTGTTGAGTTTGTGAATGATTACGTATGGGGTATTTGGCTTAGGCAATAAACAATGAAAACATTTTCAACGAGCAATTCAACAAGGTTTTACAGGTGATTTGTTTAGTTCGTGAATGATTACGTATGGGGTATTTGGCTTAGGCAATAGACATTGAAAACATTTCAATAAGGTTTTCCTTTTATCTCTTACAAATTCCATATTTTATCTATTCCAAATTCCATATTGAAATTGATTCAAACTTTAAAGGTAGAAAAAAAAAAAGATAGTTTTGTCAAATAAAACCATGGGAATTTTGCATCTTTGTTACTTTGAATTATTGAATTGATAGTGAAATTGCTTTGTGTATGGAATTACATTGGTGCTTTATGTATGCAGTTACCTTTTATCAGTTACATTTTGATGTTGATCTAGAGATGTTAAATGAGTGATTGCATCAAATTAAATATGGATTAACGATTTCCATTGGCATCTTACATCTTTTCTCACTTTCGATGATTGCACAAATTTTTTTATTTTTTTTAAATGAGTGATTGCATCAAATTAAATATGGATTAACGATTTCCATTGGCATCTTACATCTTTTCTCACTTTCGATGATTGCACTATTTTTTTTATTTTTTTTTAAAGGTTTCTTGCTTCTTGATGCTATTAATAGCTATTTTATATTTTAACTTTTGATGTTTATGTTTTAACTTTTGATTTCAAGTTTCTTTGTGGATATTGTAGGTGGATAACATAATAGGTTCAAAAGCATTAAGTTAACAAGGTTTTTTTTTTTACATTATTATATATATATATAATATATAATTAGAAAAATTAATAACAATTATCATTTTGCATATGTTTATGCCAATTATATAAAGTGTTTTCAGTGCAATGGGAATTTAATATGTTTGCGGATTTTGAAGTATTGAACAAAGTTAAATTTTCAATTTATTTTTATTAACAAGATACATTTTTCCATCCAAAACTTTTTTTAAATGAAAAGTAGTACTTAATGTGAAACTTTATTATTTTATAATTTGCTTGTTTAGTTTTAATATATATATATATATATATATATATATATATATATATAAAAGAGGAAATCAATGCTTTTGTTCTTTCAAATGGAAAATTGCATTCTAAGGATCTATTCATGTTGAATTGAAGTTTTTCTTATCACATAACATTCCTCCATGAAATGCAAGTGACTTATTGCTTCCATCAAGTTGAGTTAGCACTATATTAAATTATAATTTATTGTGTTTTAAAACTAGATATAAATTTAGAATTTTATCTTTCGAATATGTATGTTTAGTGAACATTCAAATTCTAAAAAAAACTTTTTTCATAGGTTATAGGAATGGATTCAAAGTTCTCATACCTTTAGTTTTTTTGGGTTTCCTTCAACTTCACACTTTTCATGTTTTATCTTCCTTAAACTTTTTATTATTTCCTACAACTTCTTAAGATGTCTGAGGCACTTGTACATTGATATCACTAATTGATATGCTTTTAAATCACATTAACCTAATATATTAATTTGTGGAAGATGATATAACTTACTTCTATGTGATTTCTTTAAGGTTATTTCCATTATTTGAAGTTTGTAAAGGATTTCAATCTTCATCTTTAATTATTATAGGAAATTAGGATTTTTTTGTTACAATTTTTATTTTTGTTTCTCTATATTTATTTTCAGTATTATAATTTTATGAGGATTTTATTCTTCAATTCTTACAACGGAATGTGGATTTTTTCAATATTTGATTTTTAAAACCTCACTTGTTAATTTTAACTAACAATGAAATAAGGATTTTTTCAATATTTGATTTTTAAAACCTCACTTGGTAATTTTAACTAACAACGAAATAAGGATTTTTTCAATATTTGATTTAAAAAACCTCACTTGGTAATTTTAACTATGTGGAGGAACTCCAATAGTCAACCAAAGGTTTTCTTCTTCATCTATGGAGATATTATTGTTTGCAAGAATCGGTTTCATTTCATGGTGATTGCATGGTTTGGATTCAAGGTTTTCAATAACTCTTAATTCCAAAGAATCCACAGTGTTGTGTAGGTTTAGATTTATTCTTACGTCTAAAATGATTGAGTGAATCTTGTGTCAATGTTTGTAGTGGTTCAATCATTGTTGCTTGTAATTATTATATAATTTTTTTTCTCAATCACTAAAAGAATCCCAACCATGTTGCCTTTCATTTTCCCAAAAAGAGTTTATGATTAGATTCTTGTAAAATATATACAATTTGGTCACATTTTTTTATACAAGAACAAATTGTTTTGCCATGGATCTTTGCTTCTCTGCAAAGGTATCCATTAGTGCATTGGCTTTGAAGATGCATGTATAATCAAAACTATCACATACCCATATCCTACTTATAAGAATAAAGGTATAGTTTGAGCAAATCTAAAGTATGTTTTTCTATCATCACTTCTTAGTTGATATTATGTAAACTATATTCCTAGATCCATGAAGAGGATGGATACCCAAGAAGATGAAAATATTTTGGGATATGTTCTTTCATACTCATTCCATTGAAGACTTGATGAAAATGATAGAAGACATACATAAAACATTCTAGGATATTATCATCTTCTATTCCAAAATTCTCCTCATTTATGGTTGGTGAGAAACAAAATCATTTGGGATAAAAAAATTAATATGGGTAACAACAACATATTACTTATAACCATTTTAGGCACCCTATGTTGGTAATCTAAGAAATTATATTAGAGAAATTTTGAGGTTTAAAATGGGCCTCTTATTGAAAATAATAAAATAATAAATGGATTTTTAAAGAAATTTTGAGGTCTAAAATGGGCCTTCTATTGAAATAATAAGATAATAGATGAATTTTCAAAGGGAAAGAGAGAAAACTGTTTTTTTATCGTATTTTCGACTTATCTCCTTATAGATTACTTAAATGTAAAGTGTAGACACTCATTAGATGCATAATTAAATTTCACTTCCAACAAGTACCCACTCTATATTCTTTTGATAAACTCACATCCAATGCCCACTCTACATACTTTTTATAAACTTGGAGTAAGATAAACTAGAAATACATTTAAAAAAAAATGTCTTTCTTGAAAAGAAACACAATTTAACATATAAACACATTAAATAAAATGTAAATATGTAAATCCATATTTAAATACCATTTAACATGAACAAATAAAACCTAATATTTAAATACAATTTAACATAAACAAATAAAACATAATATTTAAATATTTAAAAAAAAAAATTGAAATTATATATTTATATCTATATTTATCTTATAATATAGATTAATAAAATCTTTATCATACCAAATAGATGAAGTAATTAAACTAAATTCATAATATTTTAATCAAATTATAAATATATATTAATATAAGGAAATATGTTAATGGCTCAAGACTGAGAGTTCATTGTTTTTTATTGGCTAAGAACTCATCTTCCTAAAAATAAGGAAACATGTTAATAAGTGAAAGCTCTGTGAGACAGCGCGGTTGGTAATGACAAGTACCTTTCTCCAAGTGTTGGGAGGAGGTCTTGAGGTCAAATCCGGCTGGGTCTCCGAGACGAATTGTAATGGCTACTTGTGATGTAAATGATTTATATCTCTAATATAAATCGAGTTAATTTCTCGTTGGAAAAGTGAAAGTCTATCCCCTTATAGACTATCAATGGATTATTTTAAGTGACATAGTTTGTTTTAAATAATGGTGATGAGTCAAACCACATTTATAGACAATAACCAATAATAACTATCCTAACTATAATCAATAATAACTATCCTAATTATCAATCAACAAATAAATTATAATAAATTTTACCACCTTTAAAAAATGATAAAATCTATATCATAATAAAATCACAAATAAACAAAATAATTAACTACATTCATAATATTTTAATAAAATTATAAATATACATCACTTCAGATAAGCATTATCATCACAATATCTTAAATAAATTCAAACCAATATAACAAAATTATCCATAACATTACAATATCATCATTATCTCACATAAATTCAAACCAATGTGCCAAAGTTGTGCATAAAATCTTTATTATATTTTATTTAATGTACGAATAAATCTTGGTGCACTTGATGCCATCACAATCAAAGTACGAATAAATTTTAGTGCACTTAATGTAATCAAGTCAAGTGAAAAGTATTTCATCATTGTTCTTTCCACATTCAAAGTTTCAAAATGAAAGTATGAATAAATCGCAGTGCACTTAATAGATCTAACATAGATCTTGGTGCACTTAATATGGATATGGATAATAGTGACTTAAAATCAATATTGATAATAGTGACTTTTTTCCAACGAGAAATTAACTCGATTTATATTAGAGATATAAATCATTTACATCACAAGTTGCCATTACAATTTGTCTCGGAGACCCAGCCGGATTTGACCTCAAGACCTCCTCCCAACACTTGGAGAGAGATACTTGTCATTACCAACCGCGCTGTTTGATAATAGTGACTTATTACTTATAAGGTGTGTAGACATTGTATGCAGTGCAATGCGTACATGTATAATATAGTTTAGGTTGTAATTTAGTTTGAATTTTCAATAGTTTTGAATAGAGTTTTATATATCAATATAGAGTGTTGATTTACATCTATGTCGATGATTACTTTTTGCTAACTATTAGAGTTTTAGCAATTTATAAACAGATTTAATCATTTAAAAATGTTAAAGAAGATGAAGGTATTTATCTATAGAAAGCATAGAGTATATGAAAACTAATTGCATATAAATTATCCGCCATACAATTGTAGGTATTTGTTGAAGATACTATCTTTAAGTTGTGTTATAAAATAGCAATGATGAAGAGTGTTATATCTTCACCTTAACTTCAACCTACCAAAACATTGTAGAGCTCCACCACAACTATACACCCACTATTAGCGCTAACACTTAGTTTACCACTTGTCCACCTTCTTTTTAGCCTCTCTCGATATTAGGGTTGACAGTTCATGCTTGTTTCTAGAGCTTTGTCAATTCTTTTATTTACCTAATGGGTTGAGCATGTAGGTTATTTGACACAATGCAGGGACTGGAAAGGTTATCAAATTGTGATGAAATTCATTGAAATTTTAATAGAGAAGGTAAATCATTATCAATTTTGGTGAGTTGGGTTATTTCACAACTCGATATGGCTAGAGTGTATGAAAGGCTATCAAATTGTGATGAAATTCATTGAAATTTTAATAGACAAGGTAAATCATCATCAATTTCGATGAGTTTGATTCTTTCACAATTCAACATGGCTAGAGTGTAAATTACTTATGATAGCTTGTCACTCTATGAATATCAAGAAAGATAACACATGATATATAAGTTCGACATAAGGATGGAAGATGAAAACAAGCCTATAATATAACGAAAACATAAGATAAATTAAGGAACTTAGATTTTAAAATGAAGAAAGAAATTCTCTTTTTATAGGGAAAGAGGGTAGGGATGGACAACTATTCAAGTTGGGAAACTCCAAGAGATTAAAGAATCATGTCTCGGTAATAAAAAAAAGTACATCCACACTTAAAGACAAATAGAGGAATATTTGGAGTGCTTCACTAAATTTAATTAAAATAAGCCATGGTTTTTTGAAGTACTTTACTAATATATGATCTCATATATGGGATTACAGGTAGATGTTATTAGAAAACACATAATCGTACGTGACGCAGCCTCAAGGATGACCACAAGGGATATTGGATTTCTTGCAAATACTATTTACGCTAGAACCGTCTTTTGGTCTTGAAGTAAGACCTAAAATTGCATCTAACTAGTTAAGAGCTCGTCTTCCTCGAACGCAAGAAAACATGTTAATCGCCCAAAAACTAGCAACATCTGATAAAAGTAAAGTTTACTCCATATAAACCATTGACAAATTATTTTAGATAACATAGTTTTCCTCAAATACAATGATGAATCAGCCCACATTCATAAATAACATCCAATAAAAACTATCCTCATTATTAATTAACAATTAAATTATAATTCAAATTTTATTAACTTAAAAAAATTAATAAAATATATATCATAATAAAATCACAAATAATCTAATTAATTAACTTAAATTCGTAATATTTAATATTTTGATTAAATTATAAATATAGAACAATGTACATTAACTTTAAATAAGCATCATCATAATCTCTCAAATAATTCTCAAATAATTAAATCTAATCCATAAAAACATTATAATCGTCATCTCGCAAATAAATTAAAACCAATATAATAAAGTTATCCATCAAGTTTTATGAATATCTTAATAATGTGTACATCAGCATGAAATAAGCAATATCATCATTATCTCAAATGAAGTCAAACCAATGTGCCACAAAGTTTTAACAAAGTTCAATAAATTCAAACCAATGTGCTATAAGTACAAAAGTTGTCCATAAAGCCTTACATATATTTTACTTAATGGATGAATAAAACTTGGTGGCACACGATGCCATCAAAATCACAGTACGAATAAACCGTGAAATTGATGCATCGCATCAAAATCAATGTATTGGTGCATTTAATGTCATCAAGGTTTTCTATATTTCTAACAACAAAGTTGTGTACACAATTGAAATTAGTGGCACAGTTTTTTATACCTACTTCTTATGCTTCTTATAAATGTTCTAATACAATAGTTGTATATAATATAAAGTGAAAACTTAAATGTTAAAAATGTTAAATTTTTAAAACCCATTGTCTCAGTTTTTTTAACTCTCTCATTACCTTGGAAAAACTTATTTTGGATAAAATGTTTTTGTCGGGATCTGAACCTGTTGTTACTTCAGTAGCCCCCACTCAGGATGTCTTGAGGGTTCTGGGGATGATACAGGACCAGTCCACCTTTGGGAGGGAGTTTACTCCTTTTGAGGTTCTTATCTTGGACTCGATGGGTGCCACACCTCTCCCTGACTCGGTAAGAGTCCTCAACTCCC
>JASDQU010243413.1:41509-66753 GCA_032191745.1 Picea mariana | reverse complement strand
CACCTTAATCTATTTGACAATTACTTAATCTAATATTAGTTGTGTTGTTATCACAATTCTAAGGTATATGGAAGAATTCAAGATAAGTCACTAGAAGACAACTAAAAGAATTATGTGGTGCACTACAAGTGAAATTGGTTGAGGGATAGACAATACTAGGAGCCAAAGTGAAATTCTAAGAATTAAAGTGAAGTTGTTCTATTTGGATATATCGATTCTAAATGGGTCATATGCATAGATGATAGGAAGTCCAAATCTAAGGATTTATCTTATGTTGGTCTGATACTAGTGACTTGTTGTGTTTCCTTCAACCAACACATAGTATAAGGGAGCATTGTATGCAACATGCAAGGATTTCAAATATTTTAATTCCATAAAATAGACCTATAATATTTTTTTGTGATAACCAAAGAATTATACACTTAGTGAAGAATGTAGTCTATCATTGAAAAAGCAAGCACATTGAAGTGCATATACATATTTAAAAAGATTGCAAGAAGAAGAACAAATTCACTTACAATATGGTAAGACTATAAAGAAGTTATTTGTAATGTCCCTTTCCCAATGATGACTCCAAGAGGAGCGACTCAGTAGCCTATATTAATTCTCGTAGGCTATAGTCGGGAGAAAAGGGGAATAAAAGAATTATTTAGTGTTACATACCATAAAATCCTAAGTTGAAAGTGGCATTAAGTAATAAAGTGGGAAAAATGTGATTAAGTGACTTAAAATAATAATTAAAGTAAAAAATTAGGAAAAGTAACTTTAATTAAATAAAGTGAACGAGGAATTAGAATGGGAGTCAAGTATAAAGGGGAGGATAACCCTAATTCCTTTCATTATCGAATATTGAGATTGATAATTGGATTGCAGAGAGAAGGAAAGAGCCTTTGAGGGGTTTTGTGGATTTCCAAGAAGAAACCACCACAATGATTGATTTCAGTGTTGGAAGACACAGACTAGTTAGTCAAGACAATCATCCAGATTCTCCATCGTTCTTCAGGATTGCAACAGATAAAGCATTGGATCCATTAAGAGGGATTCACATCAGTCAAGGAAGTTTAGAGACTCACCCTTGGTGCTTGGAGGGCGTGGGATTTACAATATTGATCTAGAGGGAAGCGTGGAGGTTCAGGAGAGACGTTATCCCATCAGATAGCAGGAAATTTGTGTATTCTCAGTGCATGCATCATATTTCACCATGTATGAAATGTATCTTCCATCCAATATAATATTTGGACATGCATGCAACAGATCCACACTCACATGTAGCAGATATTGTATTTCCTTTACTCTCATATAGTAGATCTATCCACAAGAGATTCACCATTCATCAGTGATAGCATTTGCAACGTATTTCCATTGCATGCAATGTATTCTCAGTGCATGCAACATATTTCACTGTGCATGCAACGTATCTTCCATCCAACAACATATTTGGACTTGCACACAACAAACTCACACTCGCATGTAGAAGATCTAGTATTTCATTTGTATGACCGTGTATTCCAGTTTAGATCTAGACTTATAAAGATCAATATGAAGAGTTTCAAGCAATTTAGTAGTGTTCTACTTATATTCTAGTATTACATTTATTGTAATTTCAGTCTTTACCATTAGTGCAATAAAGAACATTGTTCCGACAACAAAACTATTTGCATGAAGTGAAAACAATATTAGAACCCCAAACATTATGATAATAAACTAAACGAGATTGAGAATCCTTGAAACTGCATTCAAAAACCCAAAGAAACTTTAGTCAAATAACCAAATCAGTATTTGGGATATTTTAGTGGTATCAGAGCTAGATATCTTACCAACGTGTGAGTAAAACAACTCATGATTCTGGGAGCAAGGAACACTATGCAGAGGGAAGATGACACATTGGAGATGAGTACGTCACATAACTGAGAGAGGACATAAGGGAAAGGAAGCAACACTGATAAAGAGAGGATTATAATCATTTCCACATTGATTTTCAGAGACCAAAGTCGAGGAAGAGATCTGTATCAGTTTAGAGACAGAAGTAGAGGAAAAAGAAGAAATGGGTGGCAAGCATGAACATCTAGAAGAAAGAGGAAAGGGACAAGCCCCACCATTGGATAATACATTGAGGATATTTAATGACCTTTCCAGGGGCCAGGATATGATGATGCAGTTTATTGCATAGATGGAGGCCAGTACACAGGAAATTCAGAGCAACATGGGTAACATTGGTGGAAGTGGCGCAGGTGGAGCGAGTGGTTATAGTGGGAACACAACAGGGGCCAATGGTAGTCAGTCACCTACTCACACTTACACTACATTAGTAAACAAAATTCCTAGACCACTTTTCCCTCACTTCCAGGGAGGATAGTAGATATGGAACCATGGATAGGGAAAACCAATAGAGAATTTCATAGAGTGCAAGACAAAGTATATGGCTCTAGGTCCTGAGTTTCATGAAAATATAATTTTACAAGAGTTTTGTACCATAAAGTATAGAAATAGACCCAGAGACTTGTCGAGAGGAGCACAACAGAATATTGATTTCATTAGCAAGGTTGGGAAACTAACAATCCCCTCCTTTGATGGGTCTACTAAATGCTCAGACAAAGCATGGGTATAAAAGCTTGATACTTATTTCTAGCTCAATCGAATGTTTGAACCAAAAGCCATCAGTTTCGCCACTTTACATCTTGAGGGGGAGGCCCACGAGTGGTGGTATCATGGATTGGTGACCTTGGGTCACAATCAAATTACATCTTACATGGATCTCATAGAGAATATTATGGACCGCTTTGATAAAAAGGATCCAGATATTCACTTCCAATATTTGGAACAGTTGCGACAAACAGGGTCATCCAAAGCATTCATTACAGACTTTCATAGGCTGGAAATGATAGTATCAGACATGTCAGAACAACGTTTGATTATGTTTTTCACTGAGGGGCTCTCAGAACCATTGAGAGGATGGGTGAAATCATTCAAACCACACACATTATAGGATGCTATCATATGCACTAGAGACATGGAGGTTGCAGTGATGAAGTACATGAACTTTTCCAAACCCTTCATCCCACAAGGAAACAAAGACCAAAAACCCTTTTAGAGGGAGTGGAAAATGAAGGATAAGCTTGATGATGAGACTCGACTGGAGTTATTGAGGAAGAAAATTTTCTTCACATGTAAAGAGACTTGGGTGCCAGGCCACAGGTGGATGGGAAAAAGGAAGGTCCATTATATGGAGGTGGTCTTAGATAGTGATGAGGAGGAGACAACAACACCTACACATGACATTGATTCCAGTAGTTGAGGAGAGGAGCATACTCATGAGACACATCCAAGGGAGAGGACGCAACCATATATGGGGGAACCACCACGTGAGGAGGAAAAGCCACATGCAACGGTTAAGGGTAGCATCATAGAAACTTTATCGGGAGTTCCCCAACAAAACACCCTCAGGATCAAGAGAGTCATTTAGGGGCAGTGAGTCACAACCTTGATGGATGGTGGGGCGACCCACAACTTTATTGATGCATCATTGGTGGCCAGGAGAGGCTTGCAGACAGAGGAGTTTGAGGGATTCAATGTAGTATTAGAACATGGCTACAACATGACCTGTCTAGACATAATTCTGAATCTGGAATTGAAATTAGAAAACTACTTGGTGAATGATTTTTTTTATATATTTGACCTATTTGATATAGATATAGCCTTGGGGGTCCAGTGGATGTATTCGTTGGGAAAGATCACCATGAACTACCGGAATTTGGATATGGGATTCAGATATGTTGAGGGAAATAAGGTGGTGTTGAGGGGAATGTCTAATAGGAAACTGAGGACAGTTTTAGCAAATAAGATGGAGAGAATGTTCATGCATAGTGATGTAGCATATGAAATTGAGTGCTTGATCACTACACAGTGAGCATCAGATGGAAGAAAAAGGTACCACACAGAGATACATGAATTGTTGGGGAAGCATGAACAAGTTTTTGGACAGATTCCTCCAGGGAGACCTCCAGAAAAAGGGTTTGAGCATACTATTGAGCTGGAGGAGGGGGATCAACCAGTGACTCGGTACCTTACAAACATCCTAAATTTTTTAAGGATGAGATTGAGAAAGCAATCAAGGAATTGCTTGAGATGGGGCATACCCGACCCAGATATAGTCCCTTCGCTTCTTCAGTTGTTCTAGTCATGAAGAAGGATGGAATTATGAGAATGTGCATTGACTACCGTGCACTAAATAAGAAAAAAATAAATAACATATACCACATTCAGAGAATATATGAGTTGATGAATGAGTTTCAAGGAGCCATATACTTCTTGAAGATTGATATTCACTCAAGTTATCATCAGATCAACATTAGGGAGAAGAACATTGAGAAGACAACATTCAGGTGCCACCTTGTTCATTTCGAGTTTTTGGTCATGCCATTTGGGTTGACCAATGCAACTACGACATTCCAATCTTGAATGAACCATATCTTCAATAGAAAGCTAAGGAAATTCCTATTGGTTTTCTTTGATGATATAATCATTTACAACAGGACTTGAGAGGAGCACCTAAGACATCTAGATGAGTTGTTGAGTATTATGTAGTCAGAGTCATTATATGCCAAGGAGTTGAAGTGAGAATTTTGCATGACAGAGATCTTATACCCAGCCCACATCATCAGTGCACAAGGGGTTAAGGTACATCAGGAAAATATTCAGGCCATTTTGTATTGGCCAACACCTAGGAAACTCACAGAGCTGAGAGGATAATTCGGGTTGTGATGTTATTACAGAAGGTTTGTGAAAGGATTTTCACAGTTAGAAGCACCACTCACAAACCTCACCAAGAAAGGATCATTCAATTAGACTGTAGAATCACATAAAACATTTGACAAGATGAAGGAAGTGATGAGAACTTACCCAATACTAGAACTACCTGATTTCAATTAGTCGATTGTATTGGAGTGTGATGCATCAAGAGAGGGGATATGAGAAATGTTGATGCAGGGAAACCACCCCATAGATTTTGAGAGAAAGAAAATCAGGGAGCCCGAGAGGCTCAACCCTATATATGACAAGGAAATTCTTGCCATCATGCATGCCTTAGGAAAATTCAGACAATATCTAGTGGGAAACATATTTTTGGTGAAGACTGATCATAACAGTCTGAAGTACTTTATGGATCAAAATGACCTCAATGAAAGACAATAGAAGTGGGTCACCAAGGTCCAAGATTATGACTTTGACATCGAGTATGTTAAAGGAAAGAAGAATATTTTGGTAGATGCATTATCCCAGATACCAGCGAGTTGTTCACTATTAGAGATATCAGTTGATTGGAAGGGTCACTTATTGGTGGAGTACTCCAAGAACCAATTCGCTTGTGAGGTGATGGATGGAAAGGTACAGGATGACAGATACCAAGTCCTAGATGACTTCATATTCCATAAATATCGGATCTACTTGGTTCTAGAATATTAGCTCAAAAAGAAGATTTTGAATGCAACACATGATTCACCACTAGTAGGGCATCAGGGGTATTTTAAATTCTATAGGGAAATTAAGGAGATATTCTCATGGAAGGGTCTCAAAGATGATGTGTTCAAGAACATTAGAGAGTGTGTGACTTGTCAGCAGAACAAGTCGAAGCAGACACATCCTACAGGGTCACTTCATCCATTACCGATCCCATAGCAGAAATGGGAGAGCATTTCAATGGATTTCATCATGGGCCTACCCAAGGTGCAAGGTAGAGACTGTATTTATGTAGTGGTCAACAAATTGACCAATTTCACAATTTTTTGTGTGATACCTCCAGAGTAAAAGGAAACACAAGTCACACATTTTTTCTTCAGATAGGTTTTCAAACTCCATGGATTTTCAAGGTACATAGTCAGTGGCAAGGATAACACATTTTTTAGTTCTTTCTGGCAAGAGTTGTTTAGGTTAGTAGGTACAGAGATGACACTAAGAATCAACTATCATACAGATACATACAAGTATACTGATATCGTAAACAAGTAGGTGGAAGTATATCCGATGAAATTTTTGAGGGGGCAACAACGAGCATGGACTAAGTGGTTACACATGGGTGAACATTATTATAACACTACCCATCACATGTCCATTGGGATGACACCCTTTAGAGAATTGTATGGATATGATGATACATTATTTTTAGATGTGGTATTTGGGGATAGTAGGGCTCCCAAAGCCAAAGACTGGATACAAGAGAATCAATAGATCCTTAATATCCTTAAGGAGAATTTATAGGCGACCCAGAAGCAACAAAATATATGGGCAGATAAGCATCGAATCAAGCACATATTTGAGCAGGGAGACTTGGTATTTTTTAGTTTACAACCTTATAGACAGTCTTCATTAAAAAGGAGTGGGGAAAAGAAACAAAAGACGAGATTCTATGGCCCTTACAGGATTATCAAGAGAGTGGGGGAGGTGGCTTATGAGCTTGAGTTGTCAGAGGGAAGTAAAATCCATATTGTGTTTCATGTGTCATGCCTTAAAAAGGATTTAGGACAACAAATTCCTCATTCTATGGAGTTGCCCCCATTATATGAGGATGGTCGGTTGGAGTTAGACCCCGAGGAGGTTTTGGAGATCAGAGAGTGAAAGTTGAGGAGTCGAATTATCAGGGAGTGTCTTCTCAGGTGGATAGGTCTACCAATTAAGGATGCTACATGGGAGGGAGATCAAATTCTACAACACCCTAGCTTGTAGTTGCTTGAGGAAAAAAAATCTTGGGAAAGCACCGTAATGTCCCTTTCCCAGTGATGACTCCAGGAGGAGCGACTCAGTAGCCTTTATTGATTCTTGTAGGCTATAGTCGGGAGAAAAAGGGAATAAAAGAACTATTTAGTGTCATATACCAGAAAATCCTAAGTTGAAAGTGAAATTAAGTAATAAAGTGGAAAAAATGTGATTAAGTGACTTAAAAGAATAATTAAAGTCAAAATTTAGGAAAAGTCACTTTAAGTAAATAAAGTGAATGAGGAATTAGAATGGGAATGAAGTATAAATAGGAGGATAACCCTAATTCCTCTCATTATCAAATATTGAGATTGATAATTGAATTGCAGAGAGAAGTCAAGAGACTTTGTGGGTTTTTGTTTATTTACAGGGAGAAACCACCATAGTGATTGATTTCGGTGTTGGAAGGTACACCCTAATTAGTCAGGAGGATCATCTAGATTCTCCATCATTATTCAAGATTGTAGTAGATACAACATTGGATCCATTCATGTAACATCCCCAACCACCCAGGCTGGGCCACGCCACACAATCTCAACTTTTTTCGCTCTGATACCACAATGTAACATCCCCGACCACCCAGGTTGGGCCACGTCACACAATCTCAACTTTTGTCGCTCTGATACCATAATGCAACATCCGTGTTACCAAACTACTCAGATACCAAACTGCAACATCATCCAACTTACTACTGAACAATGCTCTTCCAAAATACATTGTGCAAATTCTACTCTAAACACTAGTCTATGCAGTATCACTTGAAGTATTGTGCTCAACCTCAAGCTGAGTCGTGCCACACTAACTTTTCTCTTTTACACAACTTAAAAAAAATGGAAGTAATAGAATAAAATTGCACACATGAATATATCGAACACATAGCACTATTGTGCACGTAATCCATTCTGTCATCACATGCCAATTCTGATTTTTCTTGTGTGTGGGGTCTATTTCCCTGAACACACAAATGAATTCCAACCTCTTGTGCACATAGACTACTTTCCTATTCACAAGGCCATTCATTCAAACATTTTCTGGGAGACTCATGACCAAAATCATAACGTTAACTTAATAAGAAAAACTATCAACAACTATCATACTCATGCACAACTACAATTACTGGCTATCAACACCACACTTACATGTGCAAGGAACAATATATAGAATAACAATAATTAGTTGTATGTAACAACATACAAGAATTAAACCCATATTAAACATATATAATTAAGCACACAATAAATGAGACAAGCACATAAAGACACTTAACTTTTATGAAATGTCACCAACTGCATGCAAAACTCAGAGGTTTCTCCCAACCATAGACTCTATTGCTAATACTATTTCAGCAACAGGTCACCCCTGAGTTGGGGCTTAACTCCACTATAGAAAAATGGTTACTAATTCCATGCTAAGGTATGATACTCAACATAAATGCTCAGTCCAAGGTGCCATTGTTGCAACTAGTCTACAGTCTCTCATTCCCCATGCACTTGTTATTCCCAAGGAAGTGTGCCCATTCTATGCTCAACAGTCCCTTGACTGCCCCACTTCCCTTCCAGGGTTCCAGCAATAGGCCAGACATGAAGTCTCAGAGCCCTGCAACTAATGCCCAACGCACCAGGGAACAATTCCCAACAAAAATCTCACCTTGAGAGAATGCTCATGGGCATGATAACCCACCTCTTCGACAACAAATCTATCACCTAGAGAGACTTCTCACGAGCTTGAAAACTTGCCTTCTTCAACAAAAAATATTTGGTTACATTACATGAAAACCCATTACAAGCTTCTCTCTACAGAAAAGGTAATAGTTGTATTTTTCCTGGATAGTCCGACCCCCTTCTACATACGAGTAATAAAAAAATCCCCCAAAATACACTAAGGTCGGAAATATATATTGCATGCCTTAAACTCAACACTTGTCAACTTTAAAACTAGATTTAGCCACTTGGTGACTCGGTCCCATCCCCGAGAACTTAGGATAAAATAATTTATCCATAAATTACACTTTTTCAGAAATAATAATAAAATATTCCATAAGACTTAAGTCCCCCCTTTTCCCTTTTCGGTGGAGTTATCCCTCCATCTCTATTCATCTGATCCATCTGCACACAATGATGTGATATTATTAATGACTTGAGTATAATTCTAGTTACAAGGATAGGCGCACTAGCCTATTTGTGTCCCGACTCACTAGACTCATAACCACACATGCATTCCAGCCTCGGTACACACACACACACATAAACCAGCTCGATGTGCACCTCCAAGTAAACCTTGCACACTTACCCAGGGGTGCAAAACACTATGGAATGTGCGCACCCTTCCCTTGACGAACAATCCTATGCACTTACTTAGGTATGCAAAATGCTATTAGATGTGCACACCCTTTCTTTGATAACAAATCCATGTGCACTTCTCCGGTGCACGCAAAAACCAAAACTTGATGCGATCAACTCACTGACCTTTTTGTACATTTACATTTACAATTGGTACCAATGGCTCACTAGCCTATATGTACAATTACAAATGGTTTGGATTAGGGACATTACATTCCCCTCCCCCTTATTTATGCATTTTCCTCAGTGCATCATATACACATGTACATATGAAATTTCAAAAATCTTCAAAAAGATGTGGATACTCTACCTACATAGCATCCCCATGCTCCCAAGTTACATCCTCAAGACCATACTAGTTCCATTGGACCTTTACCAACTCCATAGCTCGATTTCAGAGTTGTTTGATTTTTTGATCCAATATACAAACCGATTGCACTCAAAAATCACCTTCTAGCTCCACACGAATCACATTCCAATCAATAATATGATTAGCATAAAGTACGTACTTTTTAAGCAATGAGACATGGAAAAAATATGAATACACAAGGATGCAAGCATATATGCGATAGGACCAATCCTCTCTAGGATCTCAAATGGCCCATAATAGCGCGCTGCCAACTTAGAACAATTTTCTCAACTTCAGGGAACTGGGTATGGCTTTAACTTTAAAGAACATGTGGTCACCCACTTTAAACTCTATGTGGGTTATTCCTTTGTCTACACAAATTTTCTTCTTGTCTTGGGCAGCCTTTAAATTTTTCCTTATCTTTACCATCTATTCTTCCATTTCTCGGAGCATATCTAGCCCAACTACTGCCCAGTCTATTCGGTTGTCCCAACTCACTGGCGTGCTGCACTTTCTACCTTAAAGTGATTCAAATGGGATCATCTTTAAATATGCTTGATACCCATTGTTTTAACAAAACTCTACCAAGTGAAGGTTGTCTTCCCATTTTGATGGTTTATCCATCACATACATTCTGATCATATATTCAATCACCCAATTTACCCTCTCTATTTTTCCATCTGTTTCAGGGTGATAGGTTGTGCTAAAGTTCATATTTGTCCCAACTCCTTTGAATATCCATTTCCAAAATTTTTATGTGAAATTGGAATCTCTGTCAGACACAATTTTCTTAGGTACACCATGCATCTTAGCAACTTCTCTCATGTATATGTCTGCAATGTCGGTTGCCTTGTGTGTGGTTTTTACTAGAATAAAATGGGAAGCTTTAGTAAGCTTGTCCACCACAACCATAATAGAATCATATTGCTTAGCAGTCCTAGGTAACTTAGTAATGAAATCCATAGTTACGACTTCCCACTTCCACTCAGGAATGGGAAAATGGTGTAGCAAACCATCTGGATGTATGTGCTCAACATTGACCTTTTGATATTCAAGGCATCTAGTAATAAAATCAACAACCTCCTTTTTCATACTTGGCCAATAATATTTCTTTTTGACTGTGACAATTATCTTCTGATAGCCTAGATGTATAACATAATGAAATTTATGCATCTCTGAAAATAACATACTTTTCAACTCCTAATCATTTGGCACATAGATTATGTGTCTATACATGAGGATTCCAACCTCTTTTAACTCATAACCTTCCAATTTTTGTTGCAACATACCTTGCTGTAAGTTCTCCTTTATGTCCTCATAATGTCTATCTGGTTTGGAAACTTCTAAGATTATGTTACACAAATCTGATTTGTACATGCTAATGGCTATATAAGCATGCATCTCATGCACCCTCCTACTGAGTGCGCTAGCCACCTTGTTCTCTTTCCCTTTGATATGATTTATGTCAAAGTCATATTCAGTGAGGAATTCTAACCACCTTCTCTGTCTGGCATTTAAACTTGGTTGTCCAAATAGATACTTCAGACCACTATGATCTGTCCTCAGCTCAAATCTTTTACCCATGAGATATTTCTGCCACATATTCAAGGCATGCAATATGGCTACCAATCATAAGTCATGGGTAGCATAGAGCCTTTCATTTTATTTTAACTTTCTTGATATGTAGCACACCACATGCCCATTCTAACTAAGGACTCCACCAATCCCTTCCTTCCATGCATTCGTGCACACAACGAAGTCTACATCTGAATCAACAATTCTCAAAATTGGCACACTTGTCAACAAACTCGTGATGAAAACTCCTTGCGCAATCCAGAGTCCTTGCAAAATTGGATGCTCAATCTTTGAGAATCCTTCAATAAGTCTTCTCTAGTAACCTTCAAGTCTACAATATCCCTGATATAATATATTATGCAAAACAAAAAATATCTAGCAAGCAATGACAAAATAATAATGATATATCCAAAAACATATCAGAAGAACACCATAATAACACCAGAATAGTCACCAGGAAGAGCAACTTTATTATGATAGAAATGTTCACTTTCCTCTTCGAGGGGGTAGACTCCAGTAGAGTAGAGATCTATTACAATAATATCCAAGACAAAATATCCAATGCCTCCTAATCTTATTTATACTAATTCTACATTCTAAGGAAACTTCTAGAGGAATATCTTTCTAGAAGGAAAAGCTTCTATTAGGTCTTGTTACATTGACTTATTCTTCTTTATTTATTAGGCCTTATTAACTAATGTCGACCTTAATTAAACATAAAACATATCCTACTAAATAATGACGCGTGGAGAGGGGTTAGGATCAGATCCTAACATTCCCTCCCCCTTCAAAATAAGCCTTGTCCTCAAGGTTGCAGGCACATAAACTGTTGAAGTATGGTCACGGGTTCTCAGGTCCCCTCCTCTAGTTTTGTGTCCTTCCACTTGAACAATACTTCCTTGATAGTGTGACCGCACAACTAATGTTCATGGTTATTGAGGACTACTTCTGGTTGGAGCCACAGGGAACCTTCTTCATCTAATTTCAGCAGCATGGTTTGGACTGTGCAATTTTGTCCCACTACGTTCTTCATACAGGAAACATGGAACACCAGATGGATTTTGGAAGTAGCAAGAAGGGCCAATTTGTAAGCCACAAAACCAATACGCTTGATGATCTGGTAGGGTTCCATAAAACTTAGGTGCCAATTTGTGATGTCCTCGAGCTTTGAGAGATGTTTGCTTGTAAGGTTGGAGCCTGAGAAACACCTAATCACCTTCCTGAAAAACCATTTCTGAACGATGTTGGTATGCCTGTTGCTTCATGAAATTTTGGGCCATGTGGAGGTTATCCTTTAGAGATGCTAGAGTGGTTGTATGACCTTGCATCATTATATCAATACATTGTACCTTGGATGTAACAATAATATAGGTAGTGACTATTGTTGGCCTTTGGCCATACACTGCTTCATATGGGGTCATTTTAGTGGTTATATGGTAGGAAGTATTATACCACCATTCTACCAAGGGAAGCCACTACACTCACTGGTGTTGTTTGTCTGAAGAAAAACAACGCAAGCAGGTTTCCAAACATTTTTTGACTACTATTTGTCCATCAGACTAGGGGTAGGGATGATTTTAAGGATGGAAATTTATTTTAAAGTGTAGAAACCTTAGCGAATCTTACTAATCCTTCATATGCCAACTATAAATGTTTAGCGATATTTTTGTAAAAATATTCAAATTTCTAAGGATTTCATATAGTTTTTATAATATTTTGGTGATTTTCAAGGTAAAATTATTTTATCCTATAGAATTTGGGCGAATCATTTTTATTATAGCGAATCTCTTTTGGGGAAAAACAATGGAAAATTATCCCTTGAGCGAAATTTATCCCCTAAAATCATCCCTGACTAGGGGTGATGAGATGTGCTCATGTTCAGTTGGTTTCCCTGCAATTTAAACATCTCTCGCCAAAATGTGCTAGTGAAGGTTGGGTCACAATCAGAGACAATAGAGTTTGGCATGACATGTAGCTTAAAAATATGATCAAGGAATACTTGTGCTATGAGTGTTGGGGTGAAAGGGTGAGGTAAGGGACAAAAATGAGCATACTTGGAGAGGCAATCAACCACCACGATGATGACAGACTTGTTCTTGGCTTTAGGAAGTCCCACTATAAAATTCATGGAGATTTTTGTCCATAAAGAAGCTGGAATGTGTAAGGGTTGTAGGATGCCTGGAGACTTGACCATTTCAACTTTATTAAGTTGGCACACCTCACATTCTGTGACAAATTGAAGTATATCCTTCTTCATTCCTGCCCAAAAATAATAATGAAGAGCATAAGAATATGTCATTTGGAAGCCCAAATGACCCGCTATAGCTGAGGAGTGCAACTCATTTAAGAGTATGGGCTTGAGTGCTAAGGAGGGTGAGAGAACTAGTCAATCCTTATATCAAAGAATATTATCCTGCCAAGTGTAGCTAGTGGGAGGATTATAGTCCTTCTGAAAACATTGAATTAATTTGGAGGTAGTATGGTGCTTTAGCCACTCTTGGTGCACTTCTTAAATCCAATAAGGGACCGATAAGGATAAATCAAAGTAGTTGTCCTCCTCATGTTGTCTTGACAATGAATCTGCTACTATAATATATTTTCCCTTTTCGTATATGATTTCATAATCATAACACAACATTTTTTTAAGCCACTTATTTTGTTTTGGGGATGATAATCGCTATTCCAAAAATTATTTCAGTATATGGTGATCTTTTTTAATATGAAAATGATGTCCCATGAGATATGGTCACCAAGTATGCACTACATGGAGAATGACCATCATTTATTTTTCATACGTAGATCGGCCCATATTGTGACCACTCAACGCTTGGCTAGTAAATGTCAAGGGTAGACCATCTTGGGTGAGCGTTGCACCTATACCCGTACCTGAAGCATATGATTCCACCACAAATATTTTGTTGAATTCAGGATCTGCTAGGATAGGGGTAGTGCACATGGCCCTCTTTAACTCTATGAAGGCTTGCTTAGCAACAAGTATCCAATGAAATGCATTCTTCTTAAGGAGGTCAGTGAAGGGCTTAGAAATTTTTCCATAATGGTTGACAAATTTCCTATAATAGCATGTGAGACCAAGAAAACCCCTTAGGTGCTTTAAGGTCGTTGGTCATGTCCATTCTTGCATATATTGTATCTTTTTGGGGTCCAGTTTTACCCCATCTTGGATGACAATGTGCCCCAAGTATTCCACTTCGTTGGCGCTAAATGAACATTTGGTCTTTTTGACAAACAATTGGTTTTCTTGTAGAAAGTGAAGGACTTTTTCCACATGAAGAAGATGGCTATCCTAGGTGCGGCTATAAATGAGGATGTTGTCAAATAAAACCAAGAAAAACTTTTGAAGATAAGGTTTCAATAGTTTTTTCATGAGACTTTGGAAGGTGGATGGAGAATTGCAAAGGCCAAAAGACATGACCAAGAATTCATAATGGCCCTCATGAGTTTTGAAAACAATCTTTGGAATATCTACCTCCTTCATTCGGATTTGGTGATAACCGGAGCGAAGGTATAATTTGGTGAATACATAGGCACCTTGTAGTTCATCCAACAAATCATCAATGATAGGAATGGGAAATTTAGCTTTGATGGTTATTTTATTCAAGGCACGAAAATCAAGGCACATGCGCCAAGTACCTTCTTTCTTTAAAACCATCACCACCAGTGAATAATATGGGCTAGTACTAGGGAAACTTACCCTTGCCTCCAGTAATTCATGTACCATCTTTTCTATTTCATTTTTCTGAGAAAAGGGATATCTGTAGGGATGTACATTGGGGGGTTGACTGCCTGGAAGGAGAGGGATGCTATGATCATGCTCACCCCTGGAAGGAGGTAAGGATGTAGGAATCTCAAAGATCTTGGGGTACTTGTCCAAGATGAGTTGCAGGCTAGGAGAAACTACCTGGGAGACATGTTCAGTGACCTGGATGACATTAAATTGAGAAATCACACCATGGTAGCATTTCTTCAAGATTTTTTCCATCCTGTGAGAGTTGATGATTTCAGGAGAGCCTTCTTGGAGACCCATGAGAGTATATGGGTGAGATTATTAGATGAATCTCATATATAATTCTTGATAATCCATTGTGATCGGCCCTAGAGTGGGAATCCATTCCACGCCTAATGAAATTTATCACAACCACCCATGGAAATAGAGAACATGTGGGTTTTCAGATGGTAATCACCCATTTGGAGTTTGACATTTTCACAATGGCCCCCACACTTCATAGTACCACCATTAGTGAAAAGGATTTGAAAATTAGAAATAGGGCGGACAAAGTAATGGATCTCATCATTGAGCCTCTATGAATACAATTATGAGTGATACCATTATCAATCAACACCACAACTGGCCTATGTTTAATGTATCCCTTGATCTTCAATGTCTTTGGGGTCGAAATACCTGAGAGTACATGAAGCGAGATGATCGATTCCATGGATTCCATCAGCATGACAACTAGATCTTCGACATGATCACTTGGTTGAGCCGCCTCTTGGTATGAAACCTCATCTGATGGGATGTCATCATAGGAAGAGAAAGTTGATGCATAATATGGAAGAAATTTTGTTCTCTACATTTATGCCCTGGTGCATACTTTTGATCACAATAGTATAAAAGGCCTTGCTTCTGATGTTCCACCATTTTGGCGGGAGAGACCTTTTGAACCTTCAAAATTTGGGTCGGAACAGGGGTAGCCCCTGGGAGAGGACAGGTGGTAAATGGATCCTTCAAGGATGACACCTGGAGGATGGTATCTACTTCGTTGGCTAATTGACATGCCTGCAACCAGGTAGTAGGATGATGCATGTTCACATGATCCTTGATAACTTCTTTTAAACCACTGATAAAACATTCAAGGTAAAATTCATCAAATAATCCCTTGATATGGATAGCCAACTGTTCAAATGTCATGATGAAGTTTGTGACAAATACATTTTGGTGGAACTTAGTGAGTCAGCCCAAAAATTGTGATTCCCTATCAAAACGGGCAGAAATGTATTTGGAGAACCTGTTCCAATTGGGAGCTCTTGGATAACATTTCGTATGCCACTGCCACCATTTCCAACGTTCTTGATCCAAGTACAAAACCCTTACATGGAGTTTGGTTTCATCATCTTGAATATCATGAAGGGAGAAGTATTGTTCCATTTGAGAAACCCACCCGGATGGGTTGGAACCATCAAATTTATGCATGTCAACTTTGGTCCCTTAGTCCAAAAAGGTGGAGAACCCCAAGGAGAGTGGGTGGACTGAGTATGTTCATAATGAGAAAACTAAAGTTCTTCTGGGTTGTGCTCAACATTCTTACCCCTTAAGAGTTGCACCAATTTATTGTATTGTTGTTCAAGGGTTGCGATGAATTCATTGCGGAGGGAAGCTATGTTTCCATCAATGTGTTGTTCCAGGTGGGACACTCTATCCTCCAAGGTTTCTTGGGACTGAGAGCGAGTGGTAGGCATACTAAAGGATTAGGTAGAAGCGTAGGTGTCAGAATGGAAAAATGGGCTTAAAAATGATAGGTACCCGGTTTATTAAGACAAAGAGAGGAATCTAATGGGATAGGTCTCAAGAAAGGCATCCCAAAGGGGGTTGGGTCCACAGGAAAACAAAAAGGCTTAAAATTGAGGGATTTTTTTTTTTACTCCTGCAGAGTTATACTTTGAAATGAATAATACTGGAGAGGTGGAATGCCAAAATTATTAACAGGACCAAAGATGTAGTAATTTCACAACCCCAATGCAGACGACAAGGTTGCACTGCAATAGATCTTGTCTTTTATTTTTCTGTTATGTTCCCAAGGGTTAGGGTTTGTAGGGAATCTACAATCAATGGTTTTCCCTATGCTATAGCTCTCTTAAATACGTGTGGGGTCCAATCGTAGTACTTGGTCCAATATCTTAGGGAACCAACTAAGGAGGCTAGACCATACCCTTAGTCATACTACTTGACTACCCAGGTACTAGAGAATCACTTCTCGAGTGATTTTCTTGGTGATACTGTAGCAGTCAGGCGACCGATTGGTTTATCTACGGAGGGCTTCAAGATTCCTAGGTCGATCTGTATATAGGTGTTGTATGATGCACTACTACTCGAAAGGGTAGGAATAGGGGTTACAAGGGTGGCCAACATATGTGTGTTTAAGAACCACTTGTATTTCCCATGTGTATGAATCCATGACCGTGGGTTTATGCGCATAATGACAGATCTATGTAGCTTAAAGACACTGGAATACGTCTCTACCCTGAAGAAAAAAAAAATTAGCCCACAATTCTTTCCCTGGAAAGAGCTATGATACCACTTGCAATATTATTGATACAATATATTTTGCAGAACATAAAATATTTAGCAAGCAATGACATAATAATAATGATATATCCAGAAAAATATCAGAAGAACACTAGAATAACACCATAATAGTCACCAGGAAGAGAAACTTTATTATGACAACAATGTTCACTTGCCTCTTTGAGGGGGAAACCTCCAGCAGAGAAGAGCTCTATTACAATAATCTCCAAGAGAAAATATCCAATTCCTCCTACTCTTATTTATACTAATTCTACCTTCTAAGGAAACTTCTAGAGTAAGATCTTTCTGGAAGCAAAAGCTTCTATTAGGTCTTCTTACATTGAGTTATTCTTCTTTATTTATTATGCATTATTAACTAATTTTGGCCTTTATTAAATAGAAAACATATTGTACTAACTAATGACCCATGGAGATGGGTTAGGATTGAATCCTAACAAAGTCCCATGAAGGACCTTAGCTCTGCGAATTTTCTTGGTGTCGACCATTCCTCAATGGATTTTATCTTTTTCGAATCCACAACTATTCCTTCCTTGGAAATGATATGACCCAAATAATGAATATATTGCTGGTAAAATGAGCACTTTCTCAAATTTTCATAAATTTGATCCTCCCTCAATACTTGTAGTACCATCCTCAAGTGTTGCTTGTGCTCTTCTTAAAATTTTTAGTAAATAAGTATGTCATCTAGAAATACAGTGAAAAGCTTATCTAAATAAATTCTAAAAACTTCATTCATCAAACACATGAAGACAATTGGTTCATTTGACAGCCCGAATGGCATCACTATAAACTCATAATGTTTGTACCTCATTTTGAAGGAAGTCTTACCAATGTCTTCTTCTTTAATTCTCACTTGGTGATATCCAGATCTGAGATCAATATTTCAAAATATTTGTGCGCCTCTCAGTTGATCAAAGAGGTCATTTATCATTGGAAAATGATACTTGTTCTTTACTGTTACTTTGTTCAACTACCTGAAGTCGATACAAAGCCTCAACGTACCATCCTTCTTCTTCATGAACAATATTGGGGCACCCCAAGGTGACACACTTGGGCGTATATACCCCTTCCTCAGAAGCTCTTCGAGTTTCATCTATAATTCCTTTAGCTTTGGCATACTCATCCTATAAGGAGTCTTGGATATGGGTGCTACTCCGGGCATCATATTTATAGAGAAATCAATATCTCTTTTAGGAGGCAACCCTAGTATCTCTTTAAAGACATCCTCAAATTATTTTAGTACTGCGTAATCTTCAACATTTGGCACTTTATCATTAGGTGCCTCTTCCATGTGCACTACAAATAGTTGACATCCTTTCCTATAGATTTTATCCAATTTCAAGGGTGAAACTTCTCTGATAGTTACAACTCTTGGAATTCCTTGAACTGTTTTTAAATTTCCTGCCTTGTATAAGCATGTAAATGCCTTATTGTAAAAGTCTATAATAGTATGATGTTGGTCCAACCAATCCATACCAATGAGGAAATAATACGATCCCAAAGGTATAATATTAAAATCAAAATTTGTGAGCAGTCCATTCATTTCCATGTGTTATACATTATTTTTGTCATCCCTATGACCGTTAATGATGTAAACCTGTCTGTAGTCTTCAGAGGGGTCAGTGGTCTGAGTTCCTAAAGAAAGAAGGGAGAAGAACTTTTCCTGAGAAAAGAAGTTTCATTTTCCTTTGTAAAAACCCTATAAAAAAAGGAAGTTTGCAAGTTGCATTATAGCTAGGGTGCGAGAATGCCTGATTCTCGCAAGCTGCATCATAGCTAGGTCATGAGGAGTTCACAGTCTGCTCTATAGGCAAGGTGAAAGAATGCTTACACATGGGAAAAATGAGCGTTTTCTCGAACGTCTAGAAGGAGAAACTTCCATGGTGAGGTGGTATCTGAATGGTTTGGATCTTACTCGCTTTCATGATTTAGTGGAATCATCCTAACCTCCTCACCTTATCCTCTTCATATTATAAAAGTAGAGGAGCTCTCATGCAGAAGGGCTAAGTTGGATTTGGCTGGGAATTATTAGCTTGGTTGGAGTGTCTTTGAGTTTTGCCTTTGTCAAGATAGATTGTGAATATTATTAGATCTATGCTTTTATAATTCTTAGAGTGGAAGTGTGTGGGGAACGAAGGACAGTTGGAAGGGACCTTACGACATCAATGCCATGGTTGTAATCTCTCTTTCACATTTAATATGATACAATAATATGATTCTTTCCTATAAAGCTTGTTGTGTTTTATTGTATGATTCCTTGATCACATGCATAGGTTTATATTGAGTTTATGCTATCACTATCACTTTGGTTGGTTATGTTCTTTTGTAGGTTCATCATCGTATGAGCGTTGGAACGGAGCTAGGATGGTGATGGCGAGAGGAAGTAGTGTTTAAACGGTATGTCACCTATCCCTCTTTAGTTAGTAAATTCAATATTTAAAACTTAAGGAAAGCATCATGTTCTGGCGTGTTTTGTTCTATATCTAGGTGGATCTAGGGAGATCATTTAGTGTCCGCACCTATTGATTTATCCAATAACAAAATTGGCAAATCCTCTGGGGAACGGATTTTTTCCTAGTTAGTCTAGTTTCCCTTGCTTTGATTGCTTGATTTATGGTCTCTGAGTCTGTGGGAGATCCATTCAGACTCTCTGGATCTGAAAGTTCACTCAAAATTTTTGTCCTTTTTCCAAATTTTTCTGGATTACAAACCTTCTCGCACTGTACCTCTTTGTGGCCTGCGAGAATCATTGATGTTCACACCCTACTATTCAGTTCAGTGAAACCTTCTCACACCCTGCCTGTATCTAGACTGCGAGAATCCCTAATTCTCGCACTGTGCCCCACTACTAGGCTACAAACTCATTTGTAAAAGTTTTGGATTAGGTCTTCCTGTCTTTTTGATGCCCAATTTTGTTTGATCAGCTGGATTGAACTTTTGGAGCCTATATTGATCTGTTTACAGTCTGCTTGACATTCTTTGAGTTGCTTTTAGCCATCTTTGCTTTGTTTGGTTTTGAAGGATTAGTCTCTTGTTTTGAGTGTCTTTCAATTGCAAAGTGTGTGTTTTCTTTAGAATTGTTTAGGGAAAGACCAAATTTCTTCTGAATAGTTCACTTTAAAAGAAAACTTTTAGTTTGGGTTTCTTTGTTTTAACAAAGTTCATTATTGCTTTTAGTGAAATTTTTGAAAAAAAAAGATTTAATTTCTAGCTTTATATTAGATTGGGGGCATCCTTGCATTTGAAGTAGCGAAATTGCATGATTCTTGGCATTTTTTTGTCTTAAATTCCAAAAAAGTTTCCCCCTCATGGCCGGGGGGGCATGAATCGTGCATTAGTGTACAGTACCTTTTTCTCATTTCTTGAGAATCTTGATATTGATAAGTTTAATATATTTTGGGACATTGTGTATATGGGAATGATAATTGTTTTCTCCTTCTCGTAGCATAGCTTTCATCGAAATGAAAAGATTGCATCTTCATCTCTTTGCATAACTTTCAAGTCGGTCAAAACACCATATTGTTCATGTCATTTTCCTATTGAGTAACAACAACCATAAAATAAAGCGCTTGTAAAAATTTGTTAGACATTTTTTATACTTTTTGGTAGCAAACCTACATTAGATTAGTTATAGGGCTTTGGAATAGGTGTGAAAGATAACTTTCCAAAGTTGCAAACAAACATAGAATCTTGAGTTAGGGAGCGGTTAAATCCACTTATTACATTTTGTCTTGGGAAGCCCTTCTAACACAAGGGTCAATCGCGAGGTCGCATTGAGACTGGCAGAGTTAATCACCCTGCTTTGTTGGTCTTGGTGTAGAGGTTGCGCGTATTATGGGGGTTGCTTGAGAGGTATACCCACAATGATGAGTGGAAGCCTTTCAATTTGATTTTGGGCTAGATACCCTGCCCTTGCATGTGGATCGAACTATCGACTATTTCCCTAGGCATCACTGTAGTGATTGGTAACCTTAGTGGCCTATATCTTTAGGGTATTTACACAAGGTGAATGTGGNCCCTTCTTACTTTGTTCCCATGACATTGGATTTCATCACCAACTAGTGTGCTCATTGTGAGAAGGTTTTGTTTGTTTGCTTGCTTCCTAGATTTTTAGCGTGTGCTATTTGTTTTCCCTAGCAGAATCTAGGTTGGATTTGTTTTATATGGCATCAGTTCCCAAAATGACCAATGAAGGAACCCCTGCTCCAGAGGAACCTTTTGTTTTTCCTTCTTATGGAAACATTGGTCCTCCTCACCTCACTACTTTGAGCTTTTCAGGTCTCACGATTGGATTGACGGTGTGGTTTTTTTCCACTCAGGTAATCCCGAATGCAGTAAGTGCTTCGGTCGTAAGCACTTCCCCCCAAGAACATCAACCTCATGTTGATCCTTCACCTTCTTCACCGGTAAGGTCTTCTTCACCTTGTTCACTTGCAAGGTCTCATTCTGTTTCATCTTCTTCTTCGAGTGAAAGTTCTTAAGCTAGTAACCCGGTGAATAAGAAGAAGAAGAAAAGGAAGAATAAAAAGAAGAAAAATGAGAAAGGATCAAAATCGCCAACCACTGCTAAACATGTTGGACAACAACTAGTTACTGTTAATCGTGCTAGGAGTGTAGATGATGTCAAGATCACCCAAACAACTTGTAAGCCCAAGTACCCTTGCAGGATTTGTAAGGGTATCCATCTTCTTAAGGATTGCCCTGGTCTATCCAAGGTTATAGAAGCATGGTCTACACACCCTGAACAACCCATGTCGTTAGCCTTTGAACAACATGTTGATGATCTCCCGTCAACTAGTCACGATACCATTGGGAAGAAGAAAAGTAGAGTCAAGTTCCCATGCATGTTAGGCAAAGGGAGTCATCTAAATCACCCTTTCCCTCGTATGGACGAAGCCTTAAAATTTATGGAAGACATGACTGTTTCACAACCTCAACTTCCAACTGCTTATCGCAAGCTTTCTCGCAACCCACTTGTAGTTGATGGAATGATCAATCCGGTTCCCCCGTTGGTCAGTCCAGTTGATCAAGTGGTCAATCTGGTCACGTCCTTGGTTGAACTAGTAGACCAAGTGGTCTATCCGATCCCATCCTCAGTTGATCCCACTCTCCCGTTGGAGAGTGTAACCCAAGTGGTCAATCCTTTTCCAAGCGTCGATCCCATTCTCCCCTTGGAGAATGTAACCCAAGTGGTCGATCTGATCTCGTCATTGGTCGATCCTACTCTCCCGCTTGAGAGTAAACCCAATACTTCCCATGTCTTTTTCATTGATATAGACTCTACCATGCCGGGGGATATTCCTCCTTCTCCCGTGGAACCCCCTCCAAGTTATGAGGCCATCCATTTTGATTGGGGTGTGCTAACTAGACCTCATCTTCCTTCTCACATTCCTTTCCAGATTATAGTACAGGTTTGTAGTCGAGACGTTCCTCAGACACTGATAGTTGAAGGTGCATCCGTTAGTGTTTTGTCCTCTTTTGCTTGGCAAGCTTTGGGTTGTCCTCCACTTGCGTTGGTTACGCAGAATCTGTTAGCTTTTAACAGAAGAACTAGTCAACCTTTAGGGACCCTACCTCAGTTTCCTGTAACTTTGGGAGGGAAAAATGTCTTTATTGACGTCATGGTAGTCCAAGACCCCTTGGATTTTGCTTTACTCCTTGGGTGAGATTATGTCTATGCCATGAAATCTATTGTGTATACTCTTTTTTGTGTGATATCTTTCCCTCACAATGGATGTGTTGTCACTGTTGATCAACTTTCATTCATTGACCTCGCCTGGATTGCCTCCCTGAATGGTTCTTATATGCAGACAATATCACCCCTGCCACAGGTCAATTATGTGGTGTTGTCTCCCATGGATTCAACTTCTAATGACTTAGATCCAGTAGTTGACATGGTGATCTCTTCGATAGGGTTGTTAGAGCATGATCTCTTTACTCCTGTCGCGACCCTCGACATGGTGTCCTTGTAGAGTGTGTTTCTTCCTTCTAGAAAAGACCTCTCAGAAGCCATGACTGAGTTTTGTCCCTTGACATGGTCTCCTTTCGGAGCATTGTCCTCTTGGAATCCATGATCAAGAAGACTCCGAGGATAGTTTTTGCGTCTATGAGGAAACCTTGTTAAAAAATGAAACAGAGGTCTTTGAGCATGGTTTTTTGATTTCAAGCTCGTTAAAAAATGAAACCACTTACGGGGATATTTTTTTCGTCTCCGTGGCAACCTCATTAAAAAATGAAACAGAGGTTATGAGCATAGTTCTTGTTTCTATGTCAAGCTCATTAAAAAATGAAATAGTTTTCCTCCTCTCTGTTTGAGTCAAGTCCTTCGTCTAGTATTTGATGCTTCATTTCCTCCGCCTTTGTCGTTGGATGAAATGAAGCTTGGGGGGCAATACTTCCAACCTCTGGACTTCATGATAAAGTAGAGTTGTTAGTTTCTTAAGCTGGGGGCTAAGTACCAACCATCCATGTGTTATGCATTGGGAAGTCCAAGCATAGTTTTCTATGGTTCAAGCTTGTGTAAAAATGAAACCACTTACCTCAAGCATAGTTTCCTCTAGTTCAATCTTGTGTAAAAATGAAACTAGGTCCAAGCATAGTTTCCTCTGGTTCAAGCTTGTGTAAAAATGAAACCAGGTCCAAGCATAGTTTTGTTTTGTTTTAAATCTTACGTAAAAATCAAAAAAATCTCGAGCTTAGTCTTTGTTCTTTCTCATGCTCTTAAAGACACGAGAATAAGTTACCGAGCTCAGTCTTTGTTCTTTCTCATGCTCGTAAATCAATGAGAATGTAACCAAGTATACTTTTATCACTTTTTTGGACTCGTAAAGGTTATATGAAAAAGGAACCCCCCAGAGTTCCCTTTAAGCTCTTTTCAGACTCTCTAAACATGAAAAGATTGCCGAGCGATCTTGTTCTTTTCACGCTCATAAAAGTATTTGAAGAAAACGTTCGGTGAGCGATAGTTTATCACTTTTTCAGTCTCTTCGAACTAATTTACAAAAAAGGAAATGGGAGAGTTCTCTTTAAGTGTTTTTCAGACTCTCAAAACATGAAAAACCCCTGAGTTTTCTTTCTTTGGACTCATAAAACAAACATTGAAAGGCCCATGTGGGACCGAACCACTCCTTCCTAGGGTTCATTAAACATACTTCGAAGGACTCGTTCGAAGGATGAGCTTACATTACAGGCATATGTTATCCTCCTCAAGCTTGCGTAAAAATAAAGAGGTACTCGCCAGAAATGGTGGGGGGAAAATTGGGAAAGAAATGTATCTAAACCTGTATTCTATGGAAGAGTCACTTTTGAACATGACAACCTTTCACTCGCTTTGTGTCTAAGTTGGAAAATCCACTTGTCTCTTGATCATACTCCTTTATAAGATTACAAAATGGTCTGTGATCCCTGTTGTTGAGTCAATTTTTCCAAGACATTTGTCGTGTCATCAATATGTTCAAAGATAAGTTCAACCCTGAAAGCCTTCTATTGCGTCGGCCATTTCTGCAGTCCTTAAGCCTTCTATTACATCGGCCATCCCTGAGTCAGTCCTGAATCACTTGTTACTCTGATCCACTTCAAATCTTGTTACTCGTTTCATGTCATTGATGTGGGATATATTAAGGACCTCTTGTGACGAGTCTTTTCCTGTCAAATTCAACTCATTATCTAGGAATTAGACTTAGAAACCAATTGGTACCTTGGAACTTTCATGCCTCAATGGTAGGTTTCCTCGCTTTCGACAGTGGGTTTTCATTATCGACCCCTAATCGAGAAATTCCGTTGAGTGTTCGACCTCAGCTCATTGATTCACATTCGTTGGATTGTACTAGTGTACCTTGGGAGTCATTGACATTAATGGTGATTTCCCTCGCACTTGTTAATGGTATACACTAATGACTAGTAATCAAGT
>JASDQU010243413.1:12168-34144 GCA_032191745.1 Picea mariana | reverse complement strand
GGGTTGCAGGACACATGTGTCTACAACCAGAGGAAATGCAAGTGGGTCCAAGGAAACACCTCACATCAACCTAGTTACTCTTTATCTCCTTTAAGCCTATTGCACAAGCTATATCTCAGATCTAACACAATGATGCAATAACATAATAACATAATAGGAGAAGGAAAAAGAACACAACATCAACCACATAGACACAAAATATATGTGGTTCACCCTCTCCCTAGGAATATGTCCACATAGATGTGTTTCTTGATATTATATTAAAACATACAGTTCTATCTGTGCTCTTAGCTTACATATCTCTCTCTCCTCCTCTTCTCCTCTCCCCTCCCTGTGCACCCAACTGCAGGGTTGATCTTCACACCTAACTGAAGATCTTACAATACCAGAAGGCTCTCACTCTCAACACTTCTCTCTCACACAACAATAATCACTCAATCACAACAATAGTGATGAACTCTCAACCAACTTAGCACCAACCAGTCCCAGCTCCTCTAGACCTTTATTTATACATTACAATAAATCTCCGACAACCTTAGGATGAAACCTAGGTGTCAAAACCCTAAGTACCAAAACCTTAGGTGTCTAAAACCCTAGGTCAACTTAACCCGCATTTTCAGGTCTTCGCCAGCCTATCTTTCTTTTTTTCTCGTGAGGTGCTCCAAAGCATCCATTGGTGGATTTTTTGTCTTGCTGAGTTCTCCATGATCCATCTTCCTTGATGATCTGTTCTCCTCGATCTTCTCGTCCAATGACTCATTTTCCCTTACTTCACTCCTTCTTTTCTTCTCCTTTGGCCACTTTGACCCATTCTTAGTCAATGTGCCTTTCGCACAGTTTGGACTTCATCTTTTCTCTTCCTTATTTTTTCTTTCTTCCTTAATCCATAACCAAGGGCCAACAGGCCCCCAACACTCACCTGTGATTCATCCTGAGTCACTGTAGGACTGGACCTTTCTGTGTCACTTCGATGTGCTTTTTGCTCTATCCCTCCCCACTGTGTCCAGACTGTCTTTTTTGTGTCTGGTACCCAGTTTCAACTGCACCTGGTACCTAGACCTTTCTCCTTCTTCTTTTACTAAGAGCTACGAGGTAGCTGGTTGTCATAGTAAAATTTCAACCATCTCCCATTTACCAAACCTTCCTTCCATTCTCCATTCAAAGTCTTCAACTGCGTAGCTCCTCCTTCTGTAACATAGGCAACCTCATATGGACCAAGACAATGTGTCCTGAACTTCCCTGGATGCTTCATGAACTTGCTATCATATACCAATACCAGATCTCCTTGCTTAAAGGATTTCTTCTTGATATGTCTGTCGTGATAGGCCTTTTCTCTTTCCTTTGGTACCTGTCAATGAAATCCTGCAATAAAACTGTCTTCTTCGAGTTCAACCAACTGCGCGAGCCTCTCTTGAACAATGCCAGTGTCATCCATATATGTGAATGCTGCAATTCTTAGACTATGAACCAAATATTCCATAGGTACAACTGCTTCAAGACCATAAACCAACTTAAAGGGAGTCTGCATTGTCAGCTTCTTGCAAGTAGTTCTATAGGCCCATAACACTATTGGTACTCTTAAATCCCAATCATCTCTATTCACACTGCAAATATTCATCAGCACTTTCTCCAAGATCTTGTTGAAGGCTTTGACTGTACCATTCGGTTGTGGATGGTATGGAGTGCTCTTATGATGATGAACTACAAATTCCTATGTCAAGGCTTTAATATTCTTATTAATAAAATGTGTTCCTTGATCACTCATAAGGATCCTCGGGCATCCAAACCTAGTTATGATATCATCAAATATGAACCGCATAGCTGTAGTCGCACTACATTCCTTGACTTCTCTTGCTTCTACCCATATGGTCAAATACTCTGTCGCAGTGATTATGTATCGAGCTCCTGTGCACTTTCCTAGTGGGTTGATAGGTCCCACGAAATCAATTTCCATTTCTCAAATTCCAAGGTTAGCTGTGGTGCTAAAGGCATCTCATCTCTTCTGGAATGTTTCCCAACTCGTTGGCATACATCGCAGGATTTGTAGTATTCCTTCGCATCTTTATGTATAGTGGGCCACTGGAGGCCAGCTCTAAGAACCTTTTGCATTGTTTCTTTTCCTGCATAATGTCCTACTACGATGCCTTCATGTTCTTCTTCCAGAATCACTGTTCTCTCTGCCTCCATAACACATCTCAAAATCTCATCTGGTCCCATTTTATATAGTTTTCCAACTATGAGTGAAAAATCTGCAACACGAACTACCAACTGTTTCTTTTGAATGATTGTATATTCATGAGGTGCCATCCCTGTAGACAGGAACTGGACTATCTCGGCGAAGTGATCATCAACCTTTCTGATGGCCAATAACTGTTCATCTAGTAGTGTATCCTCCAAGTTATTAGGTTCCTCTCCATGTTCTAACCTAGACAAGTGGTCAGGTCCCTTGTTCGTTCTCCTTGGCTTGACCACAATCTCAAAATCATATTCCTGGAATAGCAGTAGCCATATGCATATCCTTCCCCCCAAAATTGGCTTGTTGACTAGGTATTTCAACATAGAGTGATTAATGAACATCTTAAAGTGTCCTCCCAACAAGTAGTGACGAAATTTCTGCAGCGTGTACACCATGGCTAA
Organism: Picea mariana; assembly: GCA_032191745.1. Lineage (NCBI taxonomy): Eukaryota > Viridiplantae > Streptophyta > Pinopsida > Pinales > Pinaceae > Picea > Picea mariana. Next base: position 31,507 of record JASDQU010243413.1, on the reverse strand, counting down.
CCCTTCTCTTTCAGTTGTAGTGTAATTTATCTCAGTTGTCGAGACATTTTTGCTAGCAAAGTCTAATGGATGGTCAATATCTCCTGCTCTGGGTTGTGCTAACACTGCTCCTAATGAAATATATGACACATCGATGTGCACATGAAATTCCTTACTCCAGTCTAGGAAAATCAGAATAGGCGTAGTAACCATTTTCTGTTTCAGTGTGTCGAAGCTCTGCTGGCATTTTTCTGTCCATTGAAATTGACAATCTTTCTTCAAAATATTCTCCATGGGTTTGGTTATCTGTGAATAGCCCTTGATGAACTTCCTGTAGTATCCAGTAGGTCCCAGTGCAGTGTGCAGCTATCTAACTGAAGTAGGAGGGGGTAAAACAACAATTATGGAAATCTTGGATGGATCTACCATAAACCCCTGCTTACACACAATATGGCCTAGTAACAATCCAAAGGGTGAAAAGAATATGCACTTCTTCAAGTTCAGGGAAATTTGAAATTGCCTGCACTTATCCAACATTAGTCTTAAACATTCAATATGATTTTTCAATAAGCTAAAAACAATCCAATCATCAAAATATGTTTCCAAAAAATTATGTAGAAATTCCTGGAATGCTTCGACCACCACCCTAGAAAAGATGGTTGGTGAATTCTTTAATCCAAAAGGCATCACTGTGTTCTGGTAGGATCCCCATTCTGTTGCAAATGTGGTATTATGGTGATATTCCTTGGAAATCCTAATTCCGATCTCTCTTGTTTTTTTATCTTGAACCACCATAGGGCTAATCCATTTTGACTCTTCAACGGGTTCTATGATTCCTGCTTCCAACATTCTATCTTTCTCAATCTTGACTTTCTGCATATACTTGGGATTCAATTTGTAGGGTTTCTGCTTGACTGACGTTTCATCTAGCTTCAAGGGGATCTTCATTTCTCCCATGGGCCCTTTAATTCCCTTCATATCAGTGAACTTCGTTGGAAAAAATTCCTGGTATTTATGTAGTAATTTTGTGATCTTGTCAATAGTGGCATCATCCTAATAATCTCCAACGTTTGCGAGATTGGGTGCTTGCTCTGTTCCTATATTGAATTTCTTGATTTTGATTGGTTGTCCAATAAAAGGTAGTTCAACTCCTCGTCCTTTTATGTCTCTCTGTCCTTCTATTTCTACGATGTTCACATTCCTAGGATCATTGTCTTCATCAGCATTGATATTGTAACAACCTTGCAATTTCTGAAGAGGTGTAGTCCATTCATCCTCTTCTTTCTCAACAGGGAGGTTAGGTGCCTCCTCAAAGACTTTCTTTCTGACAAACTGTAAAGCTTGATCCACTGTGGGAAACTGACTTTCAAATAAAAATGTAGCTACAAAGTTCTGATTCATACCATACCAATCTACAGTGGTGAGGTTCAATTCTGCTTGAAGATACCAATTGATAGGCGTTGTGTCCAAAGTGTTAATGAATTTTATGCACCCATTGTTCCTAAGGAATACTGCTCCAGGCTTCCTCACAAGTTCTCACATGGTCCTTTGGACAACTTTGACCTATGTATTAAACTTCACATCCTTCGATTTGTTCTGAAAAGTGCACTGTCATCAAAGTGCGACATTGCACCTAGTCTGCGATGTTCTTCTTGTGTGTTCCACACCATCTTGCTGGCATTTCTTTCAAGGCTTCATCCAATGCCAACAACCTTTGTTGTAATGGTACAATGTCTTCAAATTCCAACAAGAAAGTTTCTAAATGATTTAAACCATCAAATGTGGGCAACTTACTTAATTTTGTGCCAATCCAGTGAACTTCCCTGGTCAATCTAGCACATCTCCATGTAGAAACTTCATACATTTTGTTTTGCAAATTCTCTAGTGCTTCTTTCAAATCTGATGATCATGCGCTGCCACTTCTCCAGCTTAAATTCCCATCTATTGTAGGATTAATGTAATCTTGTTGTCTTGCAGTCAATTTATATATATTCTCAAGCTCATATGCACGGTCGTCTTCTCTAATGGGTTCTGTATATCTGCGACCTTCATCAGGATCAAGAGGTGTAATGACCCTAAGGCCATCACCTTCAAATGCCATTCTTATTTTCTTTAAGTCAACCACAATAGAATTATTGAAAGCCCAATCAATTCCTAACATCGCAGGATAAGGACTACTATCATCAACTATCTCAATCACCTCGAAGTCCGCAAATTTCCTTACCCCGTCAATGTCCACAGGGACATGCTCCAACCTCCCAAAGGGGATTACTACCCGCTGATTGGCTATCCTGAGCATGATAGGAGAATAAATCAACTTAGGTTTTCCCATGAGTGCCCAGGTCTGCTTCATCATAACATTGACTTCTGATCCTAAATCGAGGACCACATAATCTATATCATATTATCCAATCTGAGCATTAAGGTGTAGTTCCTTATTTTTCCTTCTCTTTCTAGATACTTGATGTACTGCTCTGTTTATCAGGGGATCTATCCTGCCTATCTCATATTGTCTGATCAAATTTTGTATCTCTTGTACATCTCTTTCATCCTTAATCAAATTAATGCAAGTACATAAGAATTCCATGAGCTTTCTTACCTCTTTCCCTTCTTCGGGCGAAGAAGATTGATCGAATTCCAGAGGCATTCCACATTCTCTCACTTATGGATGTGTATTTGATGAAGAAGCTTGATCTCTTCCAAATTATTTTCTTGCCTCTTCAAATGTTTTCCTTTCTTTCCTTGGATCAAACACCTATGTCTTCTCTGCATCTCTTCTGTCCATGGATTCTTATGTAGTCTTTCCTGGGGTCACTTTGTCTTCTCCTGTNGGGATCCTCTCCATGATGTTCTGCTGAGATTATTTGTACTTGATAATTTCCTCCTCGTCTCTCCTGAAGTTTGGCTAACAACACAAGACAATCTTCAATAATATGTTCAAATGAGTTGCAGTAGATACAAGTGGTACAAGGGTTATGACAGTCCCTTGCCAAGTGTCATGGCTATGCATAGTTATAATAAATGATCTGACCTCAACCTTGACCAATGCCTCCTCCTCGTCCTCTTCCTTTGAATCCACCACGAGGGTTGAAGTTTCCTCTTCCTAGAGAGTTAAAATATGTAGTATTTCCTTCCTACTATACTTCTCCTTGAATTCTATATGTATCTATTGACCTTTCATGAAAGAGGTCATAATCCCGACAATCCTTCTCATCATGCCCCACAAATTTGCAGAATGTGCAATAAATATTTGTAGGTGTCTGGACATATTTTTGCATGTAGTAGCATTCACCGGGATGATGTCTATTTCTACATACCTCACACCAAGGTAGAGTAATCTGCTTCAAAGGGCTCAGAGCTCTAGAGGCCAAGTATTCATGAAATAAGGGACAATGTTCCTTTTCATGGCCCTATGATTTTCATCTGATACACCAGATGTCTTCTCTTTTATCTTTTCCCTTGTCTTTCTTCATATCTTCTACCTATAAAGATAAGCTAATTAGCTGACTCAAAATTTGACTCGTACTTGAGCTGGATTCTCCCATAGGGGTTGATTCTAGTTTCATGGAGATCTCCAGTGCCTCAGCCTATGAAGCGATCTTTTGTTGCATCAAAGGGACACTGATGTGTGGCAAGAGGGAAAAAATGAACCATTCTTTATTCTATTCATCTGGAATCTAAAACTCAAATGGCCTGTCAAGGTATTAAACCTCTGGTCAAACTCCCAAACAGGTTCAACTACTCTCTTCTTGATTTATTTTAGTTCTATGATGTACTATGACTCCAAATTGGGTTTCTTGAATTCGACAATCAACACAGTATTGATCTCGTTCAATAGTTTAGGCTGTGCAACTCCCTGGACAAATTTCATGTACCAATTTAGAGCATGGTCTCTTAGGGTAGTACTAAACTTAGCCCTATTAACTGCTTCATCACTGACTTTCTTAATACTCCATATATCTTTGCATAAGAACCAATGTTGATCAAGATCTTCATATCCATCTCCCCTAAAGGTGGGTAACCTCATCTCATCTACCATAGATCTCCCTGGGTTTCCTGACTGAGTATGTACTGAACTAATGGTAACAGTGCTCTGAGTGCTCTGATAACTCTGACTACTCTAGTTACTTAATAATTCTAAAACAACAGGAGGATTAATAGTACTTACTTCAACAATCTGCATAGTTCCTAAAGTTTCTAATTCTTCTCGGCATGGTTATGCAGTCTTCTCTTCCTTTGGCCCAGTGGACCCCGGATGTTCCTCATTCACTAACTCTTCTTCTTCTCCACTGTAGAACCCTTCATCATGTGTTAGTGTCTTGTGGCTCTGTTCAAACAAGTTCACCAGAGGAACCTCTCTGAAGGTTCTCCCATTGTGCATATATCCAACTTATGTGTCGTTGTCATTGTCTGAGTTCTTGAACACTAGCTTTTCAACCTAACCAACTACTGTATTTTCAAGACTTTTTTCTCATGCAATAGTATCTTGATCTTTAACTTCAAAAAGTGTAAAAATTTTCCTCTAGGTCCCTTAAATAAATATCTCTCTACTTGGCTATATGACTCTACTTTGTCAATAGAAAAATCGGTGATGTACCCTCCAATGGTGCTATCAAACCAGTGATCTACTACTCTTGATACAGTGTTATCAACTCTCTTGACCTTCTTGATCAGCGCTGAAGTCCAAACCACATGTGCTCTAGATCTGATCTCAAACTGGGTATCTGCCAATCTAGCTAACCACTCGTATAGCTCCTTATGAATTCCTCCAAAGAAAATCTCATGTATATCAATAAATATATACCTTCCCAACCAATCCTCTATACTAATATTAGGGTTCTTGTTCTGGGCTTCAACAAAGTACTTTTCTTTTTCTTCTATCCACTTTTGAATCTCTGTCTTCGATGGGAACCACCTTGACATTCCCTCAAGAAGATCCAGGTCCCAACAACGGAACCATTTGTTGGCACAAGGACAGACCCAGGGTTCAGCTCTAACAGAGCACCAACAAGCCCTAACTACCGGTTGTTTCGGAAACACCTGCGAAGCAGATGTAGTCTCACCTGAAGTAGAAATAGGGGGTTGTAGGACACAGGTGTCTACAACTAGAGGAAATGCAAGTGGATCCAAGGCAACACCTCACAACAACCTAGTTATTATTTATCTCCTTTAATCCTACTACATGAGTTGTATCTCATATCTAACACAACGATTCAATAACATAATAACATAATAACAGATGAAAAAAGAACACAACATCAACCATAAAGACAAAATATACGTGGTTCACCCTCTCCCTAGGGCTACATCCACAAAACTGCATTTCTTGATATTATATGAAAACATACAGTTCTATTTTCACTCTTAGCTTGCATATATCTCTCTCCTTCTCTTCTTCTCTCCCCTCCCTGCGCACCCAACTGCAGGGTTGATATTCACACCCATCTGAAGATCTTAAAATACCAGAAGGCTCTCACGCTCAACACTTTTCTCTCACACAACAATAATCACTCAATCACAACAATAACAGTGAAATCTCAACCAGCTTAGCACTAACCCATCCCAGGTCCTCTAGACCTTTATTTATACATTACAATAACTCTATGAAAACCTTAGGATGAAACCTAGGTGTCAAAACACTAAGTACCAAAACCCTAGGTGTCTAAACACTAAGTACCAAAACCCTAGGTGTCTAAAACCCTAGGTCAACTTGACCCGCATTTTCAGGGCTTCGCCAGCATGTCTTTCCTTCTTTCCCGCGAGGTTCTCCAAAGAATCCATTGGTGGATTTTTCCGCTTGCTGAGTTTTCCACGATCCATCTTCCTTGTTGATCTGTTCTCCTTTATCTTCTCGTCCAACGGATCATTTTGCCTTACTTCACTCCTTCGTTTCTGCTCCTTTAGCCACTTCGACCCATTATCAGTCAATGTTCCTTCCATGCAATTCGTACTTCATCTTTTCTCTTCCTTCTTCTTCGCTTTCTTCCTTAATCCATAACCAAGGGCCAACACGTATCATAAGGGGAAATTAAAATAAATGGATTGTCATTCTACAAGAGTTCGATCTTGATTTCGCTTCGGCGAAATCCAAAAAATCACTAGTTTTTGAAGAGTTAATATCTGACTTCCCTCGATTAGACGAGGATGTTATCCATGTTGTTTCATTTGTGGATGAACACATTTTCCTTGTCTCATCATTAGACCCCTAGTATGGAGACATTGTTCTCTATGTTCAAACTTTGAAATTCCCTCAACATCTCTCACAAGATGACCGACGATGTATACGATACCAAGCTAAGAACTACCTTATCATCGAAAACACTTTATATCGTCAAGGAGTAGACAATATCTTGCATCATTTTTTAACTCATGAAGAAGCTGAGTCTATTTTAAATGACTGCCACAATGGGGCTTGTGGTGGTCATCTATTCGGGCTTGCAAAAGCCCAAAAAATTTTGTGAGCCGATTATTTTTGGCCGTCTATATTTAAAGATTGCATTGAAGCGGTTAAGAAGTGTCACCCCTGTCAGGTTTTCACTCGGAAAATGTGCTCGCATCCAACCCCTCTCCATCCAGTCATTATTGTCGGTCCCTTCACAAAGTGGGGGGTGGACCTTGTGGATTGCAACCCAAATTTGCTGGGGGCATCAACACATTATCGTGGTCGTAGACTACTTTACTAAGTGCGTCGAGGCCATGCCTACATTTAAATCCAACAGGAAAAAAGTTTCCTTCTTCATATTCAATCAAATTATATCTAGGTTCATAATCCTAAGTGAGATTGTCATTGATCATGGCAGTCACTTTCAGAATGAAATGATGGAAGAACTAGCATCTAAACTGGGGTTTAAGAATGGTCATTCTTCCCCTTAATACACCCAGGAAAATGCACAAGTAGAGGCCGTGAACAAATATCTCAAGACCATTTTGCATAAAACTGTTAGCCATAGAAAATATGACTGGCATATCATGCTATATCCTGCACTTTGGGCTTACCGAACCTCGGTCAAGAATGCCACAGGTTTTTCTCCTTTCCAGTTAGTTCACGGTGTAGAGTCGATCTTACCTATTGAATGTGAAATCCCTTCTCTTAGATTGGCAGTTGCGCTCCTATCTGACACTTCTGATCTCGAACGACGCCTCGTACACCTAGAGAGCCTAGATGAGTAGCGTCGAGACACCTCTACGGCTATCGAAGTGAATAAAAGACATGTCAAGGTCCAATATGATAAGTCTTTCTGTCCTCGGTTGTACATTGAGGGTGACTTGGTCCTTCTATATGATCAAGCCAAAGAATCACTAGGGGCAGGCAAGTTCAAACCCATGTGGAACGGTCCCTATATCATGCTACGTGTCTTAGAAAAAGGATCTTATGAATTAGAAGATTATGAAGGGAACATGTTGGTTGAGCCCAATAATGGGCTCTATTTGAAAATATATTACGCTTGAGCCCCAAGCTTGGGTGTAAATATTTGTATACTAATGTAATTTAGTGTATCTATCTTTTTCCTTTATTTTTATCTTCATCTTTCTTATCGAGTTTTCCCTTGGTTGGCAGATGTCAACGGAGACTTCGGTCTACTTAGGATTCGCAGATGGGGCCAGTCGTCATACACGGAACTTGGCTTCTTCCGCTTGGGTTGTTTAATCACCCGAGGGTCTACTGGTGTCTTTAGGTGGCGTATGCCTAGGGCCATCCACGAATAATGTGGCCAAATATAACGTCGTTATAGAAATTTTGCGCCATGCCATTTCGATGGGTATTCTCTCTTTTGAGGTTCTCCTGGACTCCTAGTTAGTAGTATGTAATTTGAATGACAATTATCGTGTGTGTGACCCTACATTACTTCGACGATTCCTATGGGTATGACTTTTGGAATGAAAGTTTGATTTTATTACTTATCATCACATACCTATGAGTTCTAATTATGTATCAGATGCATATGCTAATTTTGTTTTAGATTAGCATTTGTCACATAACTAAAGCAAAGAAAACATTCTCACCAATGTACACATTGTAACATAAGTAAATCCAAAGAACCATGTTTTTATATAAATTTCAAAACATATGATGTTTATGGTACAAAATTGGGGCTAATACCCTCAATATACATATACAACCGATCATACAATAGTCATGACATCTACGCCTATGGCGTTGGATGAGTGTCATGACAGAAAACTACAACATTTGTGAGACACCGAAAGAGTCACACCCAAGCACGATCACAATGACCACCTGTCATTGCATAGCCTCCAACAGATCCTCCACTTGAACCATCAGAATCCTTTGTGTCAAACGAGACAGGTTTCCTTGCATGTTTTGAAGGACTCTCTCTACGTCCCCTCCCGCTACCTCATCTCCTCGGTGCCTCCGACGATGTCGTGGAAGTCCGTTCGACCATCGTGGACCTATGTCTACGTCACATACATGTCTAATTAGTACTTAACATCATCAAAAAATATTTTTGTTTTCGTATACAAAAATACAAAAAAATGAAATATTTAAAAAAATTTGACATACCTATGTCTCCGTAGGTGATCCTTGGTGGTAATGGCATGTTGGGATCTCCTCTGAAGTCGATCCCTGCGTAAGGGTAGTCATCCAGAGCTATGACATGTCGTATGCACCAGAAGAATAAGTCATCATTGTAGGGTGTTGGCACCCTACCTCCCCCCTGCCACCTCATCACCTCGGTCCACCATGCCATGGCTATATCGTGAGGTCCACATGGAATAATCTCGACTCTAGGTCCCAAGCCTAGAACCCTCTCGAAGAAAAATCTACAGAAGATATAAGCGAACCCGAAGTTTCTCTTACTACCCTGTTTGCATTCTGTCAACTGGCTCTTCATGTTAGCCAACAGTGAGGTGCACCAGTTGTACACCATGGGTCTCAAGCACTCTACTGAGTAGAACATAAGTGACCTCGATTCTTGGTGCAAAGAGGTCGATCCTGTGATCTGTGTCAAAATGAGGAGAACAATCTTGAGGCTAAGATTGTTTATCACTCTAATGGGGAGTTGACTCCTGACCTTCTCGATCCCTACAATGCAATGAGTGTCTATGTAGTCCTTGATTTTCATACTTCTCCCAACTCCCTGGGATTTGAGGTTGAGCACCTCACCCCAATGTGACAATCTCATCAAGAAATAAATTTCCTCGACTTCAATCCTTAATGGTTGTCCATCAAGGTTGAATATCTCACTATCTGGATCCCAATAATCCATGAGCAGCTGTAGCAATCTCACTTGGGCTCTCATATATTTAAGAGCCCAACATTATATAGGCTACATCTTTTCAAGGACATTTGGGCCCCTGGATCTCTCTCCACTGCAGCATCTACCTCCTCGTGTTCCCTTTCCCTCCACTCTAGCACCATCCTGCAAGAGAAAAAAGCCCCTTTTTGAGTTAGCAACCACTAAAAAACATTGTTTACGGACATATACATGGGTTGTAGTATTCATAGTCATGTATAGGGATGATTATATGCATGATGTCTTTTAAACAACTGCGTATAAGGATGCATATACACGGCTCGATGAACTGAAGCCCGCGTACACCTAAAGTTTCAATTTGTTCCCTAAATAACTTTAAAAATGGGACCTAATTACAAAATCTAATCCACTGAAAAGAAAGAGGAGAGGAAGAAGAGTTACCTGGTCTAGACGGTCATCGATTTCATCACTCGTAGCTCCCGCAATCACCAGTTGAACTTCAGAGGTAATTTGGTCCAAAATCCACTATTTGGGTAAAAAATACAAGTGGTATAGTAAATTTGTTTTTTTTTTACTATTTATAGCAAAATTTTACCCACTTTGCATAGTTTTGGACAATATTTTGGCCTAATTGACTAATACGACAGTGGATTGAGTTGGGTTTTGTAGTTTTATCTAGGGATTCTTGTGGTTTTCAGTGCCATGTTGCCCATTCATAACTTTGGACAAGTATTTTCATTACCCAGCATATAGGATAGGTATCCATTCCATCATACACATTTTCATCGTCCTATGAATGTCGCTCATATGACTTAGGTACGAACCCATTTTATAGCGACACAGAACCTTCTATCTATATCTAGAAGTGTCGTTATCGAATGTTAGAGACTTACCAAACATGGGTACCCTAGTTAGATCATATGCTTCATTCGGTGCCCATGCAAAGATTTTTTCCATAGGATCTGGAGTCCCTTATAGATAACACATGAATTTATGTTGAACCTCATTTCTTACTCATAAACATGTTGACCTATACCTAGAGGACTCCCAAGCGAGTTTAATTTAATCTCTTTTCCGAATCATTTTCAAAAAGTGAAAAGATTGTCGAGTGAACTTGTCTCTTTCACAATCGTAAATTGGATTTGAAAGGACGTCTATTTGGTGCAATTTTATCCCTTTTTCAAACCAAGTAGACTAAGATTATGAAAAAGGACATTTTTTGGCGTTAAGTTGTGATTGCATCTCATGCCCTTGCTTGCAGTATTGAGCCTATTGTCAGATATCACTTTTGCGTTATAAGTCGTTTACCTCAGCAGTTTGCATCATCAACCAAACATAGCCATGTTTATATCCTTTGCAGCTTGACACCCTATACCCAGTAGGGAACATTCCCCTGAGTGTCCATATCCCGCATGCACCTCCTTTCATTGAGAATAGGTATGTTCCACTGCTGGAACTAGTTTTACTTACTTGCGACACTTGTTTCCTCCTCTGTACCATAACATTCATTTGACTATGAAAAAACAAAAAAAGATGAGCGGGAAGGGAATATTATCTTATATTGGTAGCAGTCGTGTTGCCTTTGAACAGAGCACACAATTTTTTAGTCCACTTGTCATAAAAATTTCGAGTTTAGCATGACCTTAGGAATCTGAGCTCGTTACAGAGAGTTTACTCCCCCGACTGGTTACTCTTCCAGTCCCTATGGAGAGTTTTATTGATGCATCCTGCATCTCAAAGTTTCATCATTGAGTCTATGTTGCCATATTCTTCTGTATGTATGATGCTCTTGTTCAAAGGATGTCTATCAACCTATGTCGGCCATTCCTCAGAACTCTTGACTTTGCATGTAGGCCATACCCTCAGTTTGTCTTAGAATCACATGAATTTGTAGTCCTATTGCGCACCGTGTTCCTCCTTTCCTCATTGGTAGGTAACTTTGAACCTAGTAGCCGACATTTCATCATTGGTTGTTGACTGGGTGGTTTCCCTTGTGTTTGATGGCAAGACATCTATTCACACATTGGGATTCGTGCAGTTTCATGGATGCCATTATCCCTATTGGTGGTTTCCTTGCATTTGTCAGAAAGTTTCCTCATTGGCTGCTATTCAGAGAGTCTTTTTCGTGTACCGCTTACATCTGGCACATGCAAAAGATACAGAGGGTCATTGGTTCGTGAACATGTTCTTCATCTGATTTCCTCCAAATTATCAAGATCCTGCTTTGTACCTCATGTTGAATGATGATAGATTCCTTAATTCTCTCCTTTCAGCAGGTCTCCTTCCATCGACTTCAACTCATCTATTATGGAGACGAGACCTAGAGTCCTATGAATACCTAGAGGCTTGCAGTCATTAGTGGTAGGTTTTCTCACCATCGACAGTTGGGAATACAACAATGTCTCTTGATCGGTGGATTATACAAGTGTTCGACCCCGACTCCTTTATACACACTTGTAAGAATGTAATCGGTGCCTTGATACCTACTTTCATCATCAGTAGGTTGTCTCGCGTTTGTTAACGGTATACCTCAATGACCAGTAATCAAACGAAGTCTCATTGTGTTCGACCTCAACTCCTTTATTCACATGATGTAGACTTTCACCTTTGGTGGATTGTGTAGAAGACTTGAAGAAATCAATTTATAGTCATAGCTTCCCTTAGTTGTTGCTACCTTTCATTGGACCAGTACCTCTGTGACTTCAGTGATAATGGGAGATCATATTGTACTCCATTGTATACATATATCTTTAGATTGATTTTGACACTGTTTTTACTGGGCCTTGTTCGTGACTATGACAACCTTTGGCATGTTGCCACTTTTTTATTGCCTATTCATGGCCATGGATAGTTGTTTGGTATATTTTCACATGGATCTGTAGTATAATTCAAATTGGCATCCATGTGTGCAAGGTCAGTACAGATTGTAATGAGCAACTAGTTCTTCTTGCTGGATCCCCATTACTCCACTTCTAGGCCTTATAATGTATTTCGGCCATCGCATATAATCCTCTGACCTCACACATTAGGGGGAATCTATTATAGCAAGATTTTCCTCACCCTATGAAAACTTGCACAGAGGGACTTTTTCCATTTCCCTATGCAGACTTGAAGTCACTTTTTCCAAATCCCAGAGCCAAAATCATTATTTTTCCACATATATGTGCCCTACCTATAATACAACATGCGTATACACAGGTTGCACCACTATAGCTCGTGTACATCGGGATTTGTGCCCAAAATTTAAAAATGGTGTTGGGTTTCCATGTCATGTCATGAGATCTATGATCCTTGGCCTTCCATATACTGGAAACGTTTCGACTTGACCCTTCAGTTCCACTTGAAGGCTACAAATAGGCCAAATCCGAGCTATGGAAAAGAGGAGAAGAATTCAACTTTGAGACCAAAGTTACTCTGGAGAAATTATTCACTTCATATTGAGTCTGCATCCCTTTGTCCTTTAAGTTTGAACACATTGTTCAACTCCCAAGATCTTCCCTACTTGTTTGAGAACCTCATTGTATCTCTTATATGGGCTTTCCTTTGGTGGAGGATTGAAGTGGTGGAGGCCCAACTGGAAGGAACTTAGTTTCTTGGTTCTGAACCGTGCCAACACAGAAGTTTGTAATTCATTCACTTCTGCTGATTACATTTTAATAGAAATACTCTTTTCTCGTCCAATTAATATCTTGTGAATATTTGAATTGTTATTCCATGGGCGTATTTGTTATGAATGTTGATGGATTATGCTATTGAATGTGATAACATTATATATTATCACCATATTCTTTCTTTTCCTAGTTGTTGAGGACTAGTTGTAGGTGTCTTTCTTTGGGTCAAGTGCTCAACGATGGACTTCATCGAACGTCTGGATGAGGTAGGCCTTTTATCTTGTCTTGCTAGCATATTTGTTTATATATCATACTTGAGATTAGAGTTTATTTCTGCAATCATTTCCGTTTGTTGTGGTTTACCCCTAGCCATAGAGAGATTTTCCTCATAACACAACACAAAACACTACTATGCACGTAATCCATTCTGGTGTCACATGCCAATTCTGATTTTTCTTGTGAAAAGGGCCTATTTCCCTCACGCAAAAACAAATTCTGACCTCTTGTGCACACAAGATACTTTCCTGTGCACACCATGATTCAAACCTTGCCTCAGAGACTCATGACCCAAAACATAAGGTTAACTTAAGAGGAAAAACTATCAACAATTGTCATACTCATGCACAACTACAATAGATGGCTATCAACACCACACTTAAACACGCACATAAAGAAACTTATATGTTATGAAGAGTCATCAACTGTGTACACAACTTAGACATTCCTCCCAGCCATAGACTATGTTTCTCTTAAGATTTCAACAACAGGTCACCCCTGAGTTGGGTCGACTTAACTCTACCAGGGAAAAAGGGTTCCTAATTCCAAGATAAGGTCCGATATTCATCAAAACTGCTCAGTCCAAGCTTCCATTGTTGCAACTATTCTATAGTATCTCATTCCCCACGCACTTGTTGCAACTATTCTATAGTCTCTACTCAACAGTCTTTGAGCTGCCCCACTTCCCTTTTAGGGTTCCATCAACAGGATGGATAGGAAGTCTTATAACCTTACAACTAGTTCCCAATGCACCAGGAAACAATTCCCAACAAAACTCTTACCTGGAGAGAATGCTCACACTTAAACCCGTTGGACTGGCTTTGGACCCCCCCTCCAATCACACAAGTTGATAGAAAATCACATATCATAAGGAAAAAGAAAAGGTGGTTGTAGAAATACAAAAATGAAAACAAACTACCATCACCAGGGCCCTTAGAGTGGGGAGCGTTGCCTCCCTCAACATGATGATGATCTTATCCTTCAATTGTAGAGGGATTGGGGGGCCTTAGAAAATATTATCCCTCAAAAGACTGATCCTAAGCCAAAAGCCCGACATCATTTTGCTCCAGGAAACAATGTGTAATGCGGAAAAAGTTGGGGAGGTCCTGGAACCTTGGCTAAAGAATTGGTCATTTAGTGCCTTAGACGCAAAAGGCATGCCCAGGTATTACTCACTAGTTGGAGCCCGACGTTTGAATCCCTATCTTCTTCTTTTGGTATGTCTACTATTACGGTCTCCCTAAGGCATAAAGACTTTGATTTCTCCTTTTATTCCATCAATATTTATGGCCCCTACTCTGACAGGGTACCTTTATGGGAAACCTTAGTCGTGGAAGATGTTTTTGAGGACCCCCTCACAATAGTAGGAAGTGATTTGAATTTCATCCTCTCTCTTCGAGAGTTTTTTGTGAACAACCTGATAGAGGATCTATAGAGGGTTTTCTTCTTCTCCCTTCTGGAAAAACTCCACTTAGTTTACCTAGAACCAACCAAGTTGACTCCTACATGGCATAATTTCAAAATAGAGGAAGAATATGTTGCAAAAAGATTAGACATATTTCTGATCTTAGAAGCCTTTATGGAATTAGGGTTCCAATTTAAAACAATGGTGGAGGAAGGGGGTATATCGGACCATCGCCCTATTTAAATTCAATGGAGATCGAGGTCAGAAGCCCCCTGGGCCCCGTTAAAAATAAGTCAGGTATGGCTTGAGGAGGAATAATATATAAACTTGGTTACATATAATTGGGAGAGACTCTCTCCAAACAGACCAAGGACAATGATGGTCCAATTCGCCGAAAACCTGAAGAAAATCAAAAGGGCCACAAAACAATGGCTTCCTTTATGGAAGGCTAGAAAATAGAGGGAAATCATTGTAGTGGAGAATATTCTTTCTGCATTACTCAACCCTATCGATGAAGGTCCTCCAAACCACACACAAATTGAAGAGTTAAAAATTCTGGAGGAAAAAAAGAATGAGTGGTTAAATATGGATGAATAGGTGTGGAAACTAAAGAGCAAATCACTTTGGATAAAGGCAGGAGATAACAACACAATTTTTTTCATAAATTCGCAAACCACCGAAAGAACACTAAGACTATATGGGAGATAAAATACGACAAAGGGTCCAAGGCATCCACGTTTAGAGAGAAAGATGAAGTGGGAGCATGCCATTTTGAAAAATTATTTTAAGCTCCCGAAGGTTACCAAATACAAGAGATCCAGGAAGTGGTAAATAAATATTTCCCAAATCATTTAAAGAAGATATGAACAAGTATGTAGATGAGGAAGTGTTGTAAGATGAACTAAAATGTTCCCTTTTCACAATGCAGAGTGGAAAAATCCTGGGACTAGATGGGGTCCCTATAGAATTTTATAAAAAATTATACAATCTGATAAATAAGGACTTCCTTTTGATTGTTAATGAATCCCATGGATCATGAAAATTCCATGGGGAACTTAACTCCAAATTTATTTTCCTCATCCCAAAGAAACAAAAGACGGAAAATTTTGGGGACTTTAGACCTATCTCTTGTGCAAATGTCTCCTACAAACTAATATTGAAAATCATTGCTAGATGCCTACGTCCTCTGTTGAGTGATTTTAATAGTGAAGACCAATTTGGATTCCTAAAAAATAGACAGATCCATGATGCAGTGGCCATTGCACAAGAAACTCATCACTCTCTAAAAAGGAAAAACCTCAAGGCAGTCATCCTCAAACTAGATTTGGCTAAGGCCTATGAAAGATTCGATTGGACATTCTTGAGACTAGTACTCCTAAATATGGGGATTCATCTAGGGTCGGTTAACTTGATTATGGTATGTTTACGTAATGACAATTTTGCAGTCCCGATCAATGGGTCCTCATCACATTTCTTCAAGATCTCGCGGGGCTTCCACCAAGGCTTCTCTCTGTCCTCTTTACTTTTTCTAATTGTGGTGGAAGCCCTCAACAGACTAATAAAAGAAGTCAGGGAAAGAAGATCCCTAAGATTCATAAATCTCTCTGAATCTGAAATAGTATCTCACTTAATGTTCATCGACAACGTATTGTGTTGCGTGTTTGGCACACATGCAAATCTACAATCTCTCAAACAAATAATCGATCTTTTTAGTAAAGTGATGGGAATTATGATTAATATGGAAAAGTCATGCATCATCTTAAATAATTTCTCCGATGTGGAACATACCTCCCTCCACAATCTGATCATACCTCCCTCCACAATCTGATCCCAACACAGAAAATAAACTTATCAGAAGGGATCAAATACCTGGGTTTCTACCTAAAGCCGAATTGTTACATAAAATAATATTGGGGATGGCTTGTTAGAAAGGTATAAGCCAAGATTTTGATTTGGGTCAATCAACGCTATTCAAGAGGTGGTAGGGTGACCCTTCTCAAATATTTCCTGGAGAGAATCCTAGTGTATTGGAACTCTATTATGGCGATCCCCAAAGGAGTGCTACAAAAAATTCGCAGAACAAGTTTCCAGTACCTGTGGGTAGGAAAAAAATTCCCAAGGGGATTACACCTAGTGCATTGGACATCTATAGCTATTCTGAAATAACTTTGGGGCTGGGGATTAAAGTACATTCATCCTTTTTCATAATCCTTCTAGCAAGAACCTCTGAAGGTTAACACAAAGTGACACCTTATGGGTACGTGTAATGAACTTAAAATATTTTCCCAACATAAAAATCGATGAATGGTTCTGATCCCTGATAAAATACTGAAAAGGAACATTAGTATGGAAGGATTTTTTTGTTTCTTTCCCATTGGTGGGTGCCTAGATGACCTGGAATGTGGTTAATGGTTGTATCATTTTCCTGGGGGAGGACCCCTGGTTAGGGGCAGGCAATCATTTTAGACTATCATATCCCCTTATTCGTGCCCTTCAAGATAGAGGACTAACGACCCTATATGATGCATGTGTTGGGACTCCATAGCTGAGAGGAAGAGAGGGGTGGAAATATGTGGTTGGCCTTGGTCTAGAGGATGATCTAGTAGTGGAATGGAACTCATACATCAACATACTATGTGAAAACTACATAATCGTCGATGAGGAATCGATGGACTCCTTATGCTCAACCCTAAACCCAAAATATGGATCTTACATGGTAAAGATAGGCTACAAAACATGGTAACGAGAATGACACTGAGGCCAGATAAATTGGTGGTGGAAACCACTTTGGAAGTTTAAATCCCCCCTTAGATGCAAAGTAACCCTGTGGATTGCCCTCAACAACAAGATGTTGATTTGGGAAAACATTCTTAAAAGAGGTTGGGTAGGTCCAAGTCGATGTTCGTTGTGAAAATACAATTATGAAACAATTAATCATATTTTTATTACATGCCCATTTGTAGGTCAGGTATTGTAGATGATTAAAAATAAGCTAAAGGCAAAGGCAGGTTGGAACGAAACATCATTGGAAGATTGCTACCAAGCTTGGGTACGGGACAAGGCAATAAATATGTATGTGGGTCTCCAGAGTACGATGATCTCTAAAATTTGGTGGGAAAGGAATCAAACAGTTTTTAAATATAAATCATTCAACCTAGAAGTCATTGTTGCAATCACACTCTCACAGGCTACAAAGTTCAAGGAAGATCCACGTGCTAAGTTTTGGTTGTGGAGCCTGATTATCTTCCTGATTCAAAGGTTTGTTTCATACGTGCTTGGACCCCATTCCATAACGAGCGGGTGTGGGGGGGCTTACCCCCACACAAGTGTCGTAGCCCCCCCCTAGAGAGGGATTTGGGGGCAACGCCCTTGAAGAGAAATATTGGGAAAATTTTCCTTGTAAAATATTGTAATTTCATAGTTGATCTGGACTGTTCATTATAAGGTCGCAAATCTAACGGTAGAATTTATGTTAGGTTTTTTTTTCCCTAGAAGGAAACCCTCTTTTATGAGGGAATTGTATTACGATTGTGTATGTGCGTGAATATTGTATTATGAGAGAGGAGACTATGAGAGAAAGAAGAGGAAGTTAAAACAGGGGTGTTGTAGGTTGTATCCCTTTATTTTGTTGGATAATAAAAAGGAAGAACCTGGAACTTTCTCTGGTGGGCGTAGCCCACACTGGGTGAACCACATATATCTGTGTCTGTATTGTATTGTGTATATTTTGTGTTTTATTTTTTCATTTGTCTTATTTTATTGATCCGTGATCATGTTTTTCTAACACTAAGAACCCAAGGAATCACATCCCTCCTTCCATTGATTATGATACGCCGTGTGGGGATTTTTCGACGGGGCCAGTCAAGGAAACCCCCCTAGGTGTGGTGTAGGAGTATTCCTAATCATTAGTAGAAACAATTATATTTATATATGTTGTTCCCCTGGACCTGGCACAAAGAATAGAGCATAATTCATTTCCCTTTTGACACTACTAGAAGATGCAAAATAAAAGGACCTGTGAAAGATACAAGTCTTCGAAGACTCTAAATTGGTTATTAATTAGGCAAGAAACAAAATCACTATAAAAAACATTAGACTCTCTGTCATTATGAGAGACATCAAGCTCTCTTCTCAGTCTTTCAACTGGCTCTCCTTCCAACATATTCTGAGAGAACTAACAACAAAAGCATATAAATTGTCCAAGGTGGCTTTGGAACAATAACCAAGAGCTTTAATTTTCTATGAATTATTTGATGGAGTAGAAACAAAGGCTATGAAGTTTAAATTTTGAATGCCCCAGATGTTTTCATGTTTGGTTTACCATATTTTATTTTGTTATGAACAGATTAATGTTACATATCAACATGTCAGAGAAATATCGAAAAATAGAGAGGATGTAATAGTTTTTGTCCCCCTTTAAGGAGAGGTTTTTGTTTAGCATTGGAGCTCTTAAGGAGCTACATAGTGGGTATGGGAAAGTATGAAATGGACAATAAGAGATAGACAAGGTTTGTGGTACTGGTGGACCATGTATATTCCTTCCTTTTTTTGAATGAATATAAATAAAAAATCCAAAGAAAAAAAAATCCATAACTCCAAAGTAGTCTAAGATACTCTGTCGGAGGTAGGTATAAAAATGTTAAAACAAGTTACTACAAGTTTACTTTATATTATTTAGTTAATAATGAATTCCCAAGAAAAATAAACATACATACTTATCATCCAAACTAATATGGAAAGAGAATGAAAAATATCAAAGTATCATGAATTACAAGCATAAGCCTTGAGAAGAAAAAACCAATCCAAAGTCGAAGAAATTTACGATCATTTAAAATGGACTTGACCCATTA
>JASDQU010243413.1:0-12053 GCA_032191745.1 Picea mariana | reverse complement strand
ATGTAGAAATTAAGAATTGTCAGTGTTTCATGGAAACCTGTACATGAGACCTAGCTAAATCATACACAAACAAAGCTTATCAAGAAAAGGAAGAGAGATACAATATGAAGAATGATAATCAATGTATATTATGATATGTTCAATGACTGAGTGATATTCACTCATATAGGCAATGACATCCTATCTTAGGAATGCATGCATAATAGTGATGGTCTAAAATTAGAAAGTCTAAAATAGAACTAGTTAGTTAACTCCCACTGAACTAGTGTGACGAAAATAGAAATTTCTCTAACACCCCCCTAAACATCACTATGGAGTAAAAAATGAGTCCCGACTACTAGGCCATATTAGGTACTCATGTACAATGCAACTAATGAACACTGGATACAAATGGAGAAAGAGGGAAAACCACGTGGGAACAAAACCCACCCTCAAAAGACAATGCATCAAAATAAGAAAAGGCAACTGTTAGGCAACTATGTTCTTCATTGCAAGAGGATGCCACAAAGATTGAAACTTCTGTTAACTAAAAGTCTTCGTGAAGATGTAGAAATATTTATGGATCTGATGAAGTCCTTTGGCAACCTGTCTAGCATTGTACCTCTTGATCTTGTGGACCCATCTGGACCTGGAAATATTCCTTTCTAGTGGAAGTGAAACCAGATGCCAAGTCGTAGGATTTCTACACTAATTCATAAAAGAAAAATATGTAGAAATTAAGAATATGACAATTAACATGATTTCTTTGGAAAAACCCACACTTTTAGCACGCTCAATGCATTACTTATCAACTAAATGGTTACAATACATTATAGAGTCTTTCTTCTCTCAAGAGTGTTCAAAAGTGGGCTCCTTCTTACTTGGATCTCTAGATGAAATCTGGCCAAAACTATGCACTTCGGGACTACATTGAGCTCCTTTCTTAGCTCTTTAAACCAAATCTATCCTACACTATATGCACTCTGATGCTGGATTGATCACCCAAGCCTATATGGGCCAATAGGAGAACTCCTGAGGCCTATACCATGAGGCATCTTACCATGAGTGTACAAAGCCATTAAATAGGTTGAACATCATATGAAATACCATGAGAAAATACCACTTGTTACTCAATACCATGGGTCCATAAACTATGAAATCTAAACCCATAATTGATTGTGTCAAGGTTATCTTAACAATTTTATGATTGAGTCGATATTAACCCAACATTTTCCCCTTTAAACTTGACTTGGAATAAACACCTACCCCCCTCAAAGTTTATGAACAAGGTATTTGAGAATACAACATGCCCCCTATCACCTAATTCTACATCTAGAATTTACATGAGTGAACCATCAAACCAGGGGTATGCATGCCTAAATAGGTCTTACAATCATATGCCCATTTACATATGCGATCAAGTCCAACTCAATTAAAATACTTACAGTTGTATCCCTGAGCATGTGATGCTATGAAACATCAACCCATTTCATTTCTAACATCCCTCCTGCTCCAAATACAACTACATAGACTAAGTACTGCACAACCAAGCACTTATTTTTCCATTGTATTTTATGGATATTAGAGAGCTAACTTGCCTCCACATGGCCCTCTACATGATACAATAGATCCAATCTCATTTGTTCTTCATGGCTCCCAACAATAGACCACCAATAAGTCCAGTCTTGAAAACAATAATCTCATGCTAATATTGTAGATATGAAATAAATCCATTGCAAATATGGGCCTTGACATCATCAGATTGCACTTAATACATACCGGCTTTAAATCTAACAGATCAATCAAATCTCTACTCGATCTTGGTATGTCTAGGTATCCAAGTGATAGATCTATCCATTTATCCATCTACCCACAAATTCACGCTTCTCCATGCATGTTCTAGGGAAAATCCACGTGATTAAATATCACTTTCCATTTCAAGTCTTGTCGTGTTCGCCATTTTCTTGCAACAAGTTTTCATTCTACATAATCTCCCACTCAAACAAAGATTAAATAAAAAAACCTTGTCCCTAACACCTTGGATATGAGGTGATCAAACTCTAATACCAAATAAAAAGGATCAAAGGTGTGGAATACACTTTCTATACTAATACATGAGAGAAGAATGTATAGAAACTAAGCACATGATAGTTGCAAACAAATGAAATAAACAACAAACCATTAGACAACATGATGTCCTAAGAAAAACCATTCTACAATACATTATAAAGTCTACGTGCTCTCAACAAGAGTGTTCGATAGTGAACTCCTTCTTACTTGGCTGTCTAGACCAAATATATACTACACTATGCACTCTAGGACTACAATGACCACTCATACACTTGAGCCTATACAGGGAAATAAGCCAACTCTTTAGGCCTATACCATGAAGCATCTTACAATGGAGTATTAAGTAGGCTTCATAAAATGGGTTACCCAATATCATGAACCCATAATCCGTGAACTATAAACTCATTACTAACTTTATCAAAGTTATGCTAACTACTTTATAACCGAGTCACAAGAAACTTATTGAACATTTCTTAAAATAATATTATAATAAACCAAAATTTTCAAAGTTAAAAAATTGTTTTTTGAAATCTATTATGTGATATACTTTTTCCATATTTTTACTCAATCTAATAAAATTTTATTGAATGAAAAATATTTTTTTTCACTCATATTTTTACTAAATAAAATAAAATCTTATTTAAAAACAAGAATTTCTCAAACCATTTAGTTACAAAAACATATTTAATAAATATTTACTATCGATACTTGTAAATCTTAATATGATATTTTTTTTCAAAATATTCATAATGCTTACAAGATTTCAAGGCCTTCCATTGATATCAATATCCATTGATTGAAAGAATGTATTCTCAATCGCTATTATGATTTGTTTTATTCAATTTAGACAATCAAATGTGATAAAAGGCATAAAAAGCCACTGCACATATAACATCGAGTTAATTTGTGTTCCAATGATTATGAACATTTAATATTTGATTTTTGACAAATAACCTGCTTTTTTGACAGCTAGGCAAAGGTTTCATTACACAATAATTGAAATTTTATCCTTTCAGCATAGCTATGTTTAGTTAGATTTTTTATGAATATTTAAATAATTTAAATATTTATAAATAACTTTAATTTTAGAAATATATATACAATAATAAGCAATTAATTGCAAGTCAAAGAAACTTGACTTATAAGCAATTACAATATACATTGAATATACGTTGTCATAGGCCAGTATGATAAAGTTTTCACAATATCTTATTGCTACTTAAAATTGTACATACAAAATTTTCCATATGTTAGGACTAAATTCTTAATGGAGTTAATACCATCAAAATCATTGTTTTCCATGATTGTCCTTTAAATCTTCAAAGTTTTTCATGTTTTCATTGAGAGATCAAAATAGATTTAAAAAAAGTTTAAATTTATTCATTAAAAGTTATATTTTAAAATTATTATATTTTAAAATTTATTTATAATTTATGAAGAATAACAAATATTATAATTATTTTAAAGGTTATTTATTTAACAATTTATTGATATTTTGATTTCATATTATATGTTTAGAGTTAGATGATGATGTATGTAAATAATAATTAATATTTAGGACTTAACAGTCATTACATACCTTTTTAAAAATTTAAATCCATCTCATAGTTCATGTCCACATAACCCTACCACCATATTGGTGTATCTACCATTTTAAGTTTCATTTAATGAAAACTTCCCAATGAAGTTAGAACACATTGTCTTTCTGAATTCCCCCTTGAATTCATCTACTACGAGAACTGTAAATCCTCGAAATATGAGAAATGACATCACATTTAGTATTCATACTTAATGTGTTCAGATCCCTCACTTTCTAAAATGACATTTCCTTTGCATCTATGTCCCCGCTCTTGGCTCTACAAAACACCAAAATAATTAGTAATGGGTGTTATGGTAATAAGTGTAAGTTGTGATGGGATTGCAAACTTCTTGGCAAGATTAACTACAAATGTTTGTCTCAATCACAATCTTGAAGAGAAAACAATAGACACCGAGAAAACCTAAGGAAATGAAGTCAACTCTCTTTTTTCATGTTCAAATATTCTGACTCATTAAAGGTATAAGATCTAACATCAGTGATTTATAATTATTTTGTTGCATTGGCAATGCAGATGCCATGTCTTTCTATTATCAGTGATGACATGGGCATAGTATTGACATCTAATATTTGTTTTTTTTAGCACATTTGTTGACATCTCGATCACTTAGTATGTAGTTCATGACATGCTCATTATTGCAATAAATACTTGATGGGAACAAAACACATAATTAATACTTGAATGCAAATCTCTCGTCAATACGTTGATTTTAGATAAGTTTGTTCAAGCTCATGGTAAAGATAATGCACAATTTTGTTTTTTTCACTAAGAAGGTAGTTAATAATTTGTTTGGGGTAAAACATATCTATTAAGCTCATTGAAATTTTCTAACTTGTATGTTTTTAATTAGGTGTGAATCTGAACCTATAATACCCCAAGTGCATCACAATTGTTCTGATAACTCTAGTTTTGAATAGTTGTTGGTTATTATGCACCTTGTGATGCTTGTTAGGAGATAATGTTTTGGACTCATTATCCTCTTGTTGAAATTTTCCTCTATTGATGTTGACTTATTTTGAACAATGAAACATATTTGGTTACATAATTATAACTTTGAGTATCTTGTTAATGGCATGTGATAAGTTTTTTTTTTTAAATAATTTTGAATATTAACTCTAATTTTGATGATGATGTATATGTACTTTTGATCATATACCTTTTCTTATGATGCATTTCAATTCATGAATATTATGATGCTTATGTCTTATATGTGTATTAATATTGTTGTTAAAAACTAACATGTTGCAAGTTGAGACATTGATGAAGAGGTTAGGAATCACATACAAGGGAAAGTGGATCATGTTTAATGAGGATGATCACCTAATCTTAGAGCCTAGGGAGTCTTCAGAAGTAAAATAGACTTGAAAAAATGATTGCAAAATTTACCTGGGGTAAAAAGAATAAAGGGAGAAAAGTGTAATTCACATTTTAACCACTTTTGGGCACTTATAAATATGTACCTAAGTTAAATTTCACCCAAGAATAATTTGGTAGTGAATGAGAAGGACAAGAGGCATTATTGGGAAGGAGTTATCTCACCCTTGAGAGATTATAAAAGATAAGGTGGCCTTGAGTGAGGGGGTTCACCAAGGAGGGAGGTTGACGTTATTATGTTTGAGCAAGATATTTTATTTTGGATTGTGTTATTGAGGGAGCACACTAATAGCTACTTTAGCTTAGTTTGTGTGAAATAAATAGGTTCAAAGTGTACCTTCCTAACTAAGAAAACTAATTCTCATTAAGTTTAGTAATCGTTGTTCCTTTTGGGCCCTTGGCATGCTATTACTATGTATGATACTTGTTTAACTAGAGATATTCATCAAGGGTAAGAGTGGTAGTAAGATCCTTGTGGAGGTTCATCATTTACATTCATTGGGGGCTAAAGGTGGTGATAATGTAAGTCTAGGAGCCTCTCCACCACACTATGGTTGATCAATTGGATGCATGATCCTTGGATTATTTTGTGAGTTGAGTAAGACATTTGTTGAGTGCTCTATGTTCCTATCCCTCACCCCATTGAACTTGAACATGGGTCAAGGGTCAACACTTGATTCAAGTGGATGCATTGGTTGGGTCAACTTCCCCCTAGTTGACAGAGTGCTCAAGGTATATTGGTTTAAACCAACAAATGGACTTCAAAAAGGTGAAGGATATATAAGTATTCAATGCATTATTTATTTATGTTGCTACAATTAATATTAAAGGTGTTATTGGATTAAAGATTTTGGATCTATTATTCTAAAGTTGGAATTGTTTTTTTAACTAGTTATATTGGCATGCTTCCTATTTTAAATATAACTATCTTACAATTTTTACAATTTCCCTAGTTGTGACCTAAACTTAAAGAGGAGAAAAAAATTATTGTTGGTAACACCCTCCTAAGAAGGAGATTTGTTACAAAGTGGTATCAAAGCCCCAAGTTATTACAATTGGGTACCTCTAAGAGATCAGAATTTAAGGAATGTAACCCCGTGTGGGGGTCCCCTAAACCCTAGGCACATTACAACTAAGAAAAATACATTTTATCAAATATTTAAAAAAATAACTTAAAGTTAACTATTTGTTTTTCTTGTTTTGTCTTTCTTAGTTACCTTTATTTTCTTTTCTTTTTTCATTTTAATATTTCTTTTATATTGTATCTCCTTATTTCCATTCTTTCAATTCTCTATTTATAAATTATAAGTAGATTTTCATGCAACATTAGACTCCTTTCTTTACTTGATGAAGTTTTCAGATTTCTGGACTTTTTTTATTCTTTCTCTTTATGGCATGTCTACAGGGAGTGTAACATGGAGGTCGATTCGCTCTCTAAGGCAGACTTACAGTTAGAATTTGGGAAATGGTTGATCTTGAAAATAAAGGACAAAACACATTTTTAGTTTTATAACATACCGTTTATAGACCCTTCACGCTCTTGAGGCCTCGCTATCTAGTTTACTGATGTGGCTACTCCAGCATCAATGGTTGTGGCTTATTGGACAACATTTATTTTGCACATAGAAATAACTAGTTTTTGTAACTATGAGCAGTTTCTGAACATGATATGTTTTTCTTTTTTATTTACTACTGGTTGTAGTCTCCTTGTAGAGACTATTTCTTGACTCAATGTATCCTGGACAATCAACATTTTAGGTTCACTTTTAAAAGTACTAAGGTTTCTTACTATAGTTTTTCACTACTATTATTTTGTGCCCCTTCTCGGGGCCAAGCAATATTGAATCCTGATGGATTTTGCAACAAAATACATGGACACATGTATTTTACAAAATGTAAATTTATTTTTTCTTTGGATGAAATAAAATTTACATTTTTTTTTCCAGGGAAAAAAAAAAAAATAGATTTTCATGCATGAACGTCTTAAATTGCATGACAGAAAAAAGAAAGAAGCACATGGCATCTACTTTATAAACTTTAAGTAGATTATATATTGTCCCATGTGAATATCTTATATTATATTACAAAATAAAGAAATAAAGCATATGGCTTGTGATAGTGATTGACTTAAAAATAAAACTTAACCCTCATGCATTAATATGAATATTGACATTTTTCTTCTTTGAACAACTTAAATTGGTGTTGAAAATCCCTCCCATACTCCCATCAGAACTCTTGACTAGAGTAATCTATCGTTGCATATAAGTCTTTCTTGGGATACATTAAAAAAAATTGGATGCAAGTGGTTAATTTTTTAACTTTGACCTTAACTAATTCTTAAGATATGAGCTTATAGCTTGGTTGTATTTTCAATAGAAGCAAGAAAATGAAATCACATGCATTATATTGATTATGATGGTTAACATCTACTGAGACCAAAATTGGTCTATCAAAATTTAAGGTCTTACTTAGATTTTTTTATAATGTTATTTTTATGTTTAAAAAGTATTAGGAGAAGTGTTCTAAGATAACTTTAGTTTTGATGACTTAGAAGGTTAGGAAGGTTGATATTATGACATATATTTTGAAATTGAGATCTAATTTGGGTATATGCAGAGCACTCCAGGAGAAAGTGTTTTTCATCTTCAACCCTCTTGGTGTCACAAAGCTGAAATATTATTTCATGCCATGGTGTTTTGGGGATTGTCCAATGCCCAGTCTCACTATGTATCTCATGAGAATTACTTCTATTTTATAAATATTGATTCTATTTTTAACACTAGTCAAAACAAAGAGATACTTTTAATCTTCAAAATTATGGTTAATCACCTCCTTATAATATCTTGATTTTCTTTTATCCTCTAATTCTTTATCACACCATATATTCTCCTTAAATTTATCTAGAACAATATTTTTAATATCATTGGTATTCTGCAAAAAAACTTCTTCTTTTATTCCCGAATTATTTAACCATGACTTGGCATCATTATGCCATCCCTGCTTGAGCCATTGGTGATTTTGGTTAGAGTCTGAAGCAATTTTGGGGGGGCTCTTGTAATCCATGTTATTTATCTTTTTCTTGTACATTAAGTACCTAATCATAGGTGTGATCTCAATGGGGGAAAGGCTTGCTTATATGAGGAGGATAGGATAGGGTGTATTACCTTTAATTTTAAGATTATAAGTTATAAAATTCTTTTGGATCTGTTCTATCTTTCTCTAGGATTCTCAAGAGATACCACATCCCCAAAATTCACATCCATACAAGATAACAAGAGTTACAAGAGTCTTAAAGAGGATATGTTTCTTATCCCATAGCTAAAGGTCTTCTAATTTACAATTATTTTCAGTCCCATAATAAGCTTCCCACCCTCCATTTATCTTTTTATCAAAGATATAGTTCCAATTGAGCTTGTGTTGAATATCAATTCCACGATACTTGTATGAAGGCAATTCCTCCAAGGTATTGTTGTCATACAAAAAAGTATCATAGGTGATATTGTTGGATTTAATTATCACGACCTTCATTTTTTTAGTGTTCAAAATCATTCTTGTACTAGATCATGTAACATACCCATCCACCCACAAGCTGGCCATGCTACTTTGAAACACACTTCAAAACTAATTTTGAATTATGATAATAATTAATTTGAAATTAAGCATGAAAGACTCACATTCAGTAATCAAGATCCATGATACAACATAAAAGAAATAAACAGTGTGCCATGCACAAAAAATAACCAGCAAACATGCACACATAGATACATCTTAGAGATAATTAAATACACAATGGAATATACATTATTTATAAGAGAGCACTTATATTTGAAAGTAAACATTCACCAACTGGTTGTAGACCAAGGACATTCCTCCCAACCATAAACATTGTTCTTCATTTACTCTCAACAAAATGTCACCCCTGATCCAAGGATATGAATCCACAAGGATGGGTCCTAGGCCAAATCTAAAACACACAACAATTGGTTAACTAGCTCTCAGGTTTCCAAACCACACAAAAAATATTAATTTCCATCTCTCTTTCCCCTTCATCCTACACAACCCAAAGAAATGAACAATTTTCTCTGCCATGCAGTCCCTCGAGTTGTTCCATTTCTCTCCAAGGCTCCAGTTCTACTGGTCAGGAAATCTCATTGTCGGAAACTCCAAGAATTCTTAGTTGTAAACAGTTCATTCAAAACTTCCATCAATCTCATGTTCATAGGCATCCATTCCCTCCTAGAATGATCAGTAATTTATTAAAACCATCTAGCAATGGCTCTCCTCTTCCAACCATCTATTTCCATGCTCATTCCAAGAGCACACGAATTATCAAGAATGAGGCACCAAAAATGAAAGAGTGAGAAGGGTGTAACAGTGAATGAATAAGAACAAGTGAACCACCTCCAAAAAATCCCACAAGGGATGTTTATATAATTACATGAGAACAAGAACCACATGACATTCCTTTCAAGAACCTCATGTAACCATTTTTTCCCAATTAAAACCAATATGGGTAAATAAAATATAATAAAAAGACTTAGCCCATTTAGCCCCCTATCTCATGGAATCATATCCCTCTATCTCTTGTCCTTCTTCATCTTATAGCCAGCGGTGTATTTTATTAATATTTATAGATGTATTACATTTCCTAGGCACTTTGTTCCTTTTCCAAATTTACCAGATCACCAGCCTAAGTTACATTTACATAATACATTCTAATTCATAGGGATCAAAATTGGGGTGTTACATCCCCCTCCCCTTATTTTGTCACTGTCCCCAGTGCATAACACCATATCGATGTTCTTATAATTCAGGCACTCTGGCCTTTAGTCCACATAGGAAATCCAACCAATTGCTAATATACATAGGCACTCTAGCCTAAAATAAAACATGCATACATAGGCATTATGACCCAAAACATGTATAATGATCTTCATAATTTATATTTCTGGCAGCAATTCCAATCGACAAGCTCTCCTTCCTTATCATCCTACACAAACCAAAGAAACAAACCCCTTTCTCTGACATGCAGTCCCTCGAGTTGTTCCACTTCTTTCCAAGGCTCCAATGCACTCGGTTAGGAAGTTTCAGAGTTGTGGCTCCAAGAACTCCAATTGCAACAAGTCCATTGGACTTTATTCATTCTATGCCTTCATCATTGAGCTCGATTTCCTTCTAGTTATATTTTTTCTGAGCTTTTAGCTTCCATAGAAAACCTCTCATCTATATTGTACACATACAATCATCATGAGATATCATTATAAAAAAATTCAAAAACAAAATCTTCCAAGCATGAGCTTCCTGCTCATAATTTGTTTGTCTCTTGCAGCTACAAGCATCAATATTTATTATGGCTTACAACATTGTCATACCCAATACCATTATTCCTGGAGTTTTTTCAACCTTCAATCATCCAAACCAATTGTTAGCATATCATAACAATTTTTAATTTCTCACATATGTTTATATATAGGAAATAAAATTTCCCCAAGCATGATAATGATTGGCTCTTGTAGAAACAATAATTTTTCTTATGTATGGGATTTCATCCCTGCCACATCCAAGACCATTCTCCCTACAATTTCTTCAACCTTTCATTCAACCACACAAACTGTTAGCATAACATAACAATTTGTAATTATTAATTTCTAAAATTTATTTTATATAGGAAAATAAAATTATGAGGCATAAATTTTATGTTCATAATGGTTGGCTTTTGTAGATGTAGATACCATTCTTCCATATGGCTTACATCCCTGTCATATCCAAAACCATTCTACCTTCAATTTCCTCAATTTACGCTCAAACAAACAAATTGTCAATATCTCATGTACAGGAAATATATGTTTTTTCATAGAAACAATTAAAAAAAAATCACAAAGTGATCTCAGAATTGTTTACAACTACAATTCAATCACTTCTATTAATCCAACTATTAATTGGAATGAACCCATCATTCTCTACACATGTATTATCAACCAATATTTTATTTCTTCTATCTGTCAATATTTTTATCACTTTGTTCCCTTGACAGACCCTTTCCATAATTTATCATTATGTGTCTACTTTAACCTGCAAATTTTCTTGTTGCAATATCTAATAGCTCCTGAAGTGTTTTCAACTTCATGAGTTAACAATACTCACATCATTTCAGTTGTTAGCATAATCATTTCTATGTTATATAATATATACATGCATTCAATAATTCTTGTAATACCACTTATAACATTTTCAACAACTCCAAAAAGTGATCTCAACATTGTAACAAACAACAATTCAATCACCTTCAACTAGTATTCATATTAAATATAATGCAGTTATCCATCATTATGCATTTTCAGCACCATGGGATTTTCATAATGCAACAAATAATTACTAAATAAAATAACAATCGATGTGTCAATACCCATGGCAACATTTACACAATGTATATATGCATTGAGTACATAATACCACATAACTATGTTATGCATTCACCAAGGTAAGTTGGAAGGTCTAGCCAAAGCCTCAACACATCATCCACAAACTTCCCACTACTTTCTTGACTATTTGGATACCTTCCTTTTCAACCCAAACACAACACCAAGAATATAATTATTAAGTGCTCTTCAGTGTCGACAAAGAGGTTGCAGTCCAAACATCAACTATACAGTAGATACCATTGAGCACTCATGTAGTGCTATATTCCTTCCATATCCAACCATATTATGGTCTCACACATGACTAACTCTATGGATATTTATTGTTATATCAAGAGTATGTCCCCTGACTTGACCTGATTATGATCTCATAACCAATCATAACAAAATATGCAACTAAATTTTATCTGAATGCATTCTAACATCAACAAAATTTATATACTTTAGGACTTTGGCCATTAAATATCAATTTAAATATTGAAAAATTAACTTAGAGAATTCTTACCTCAATTCCCTTCAACTTATATGCATCAAAAGAAACCAAATTGTTGGATCATGTTGTCATTGATGACAATGGTTTGATTATTTGGGAGATTGTTGGATCATATGTCAT
>JASDQU010243412.1:53458-72043 GCA_032191745.1 Picea mariana | reverse complement strand
GGAAGGGGAAAGGATGGAGAGTTCAACTCTCTCTTGATATTGGAGGATTGTATCTTCCTCTTGGAGGTTTATCCCTCCCTCTACATTTGGAAGCTATAGCTACCTTTGGAAGTCATTACTTCCCTTGAACAATAAACTATTGATTATTTCTCATATATTGTGCATGGTGTATTATTGTTTATTGGTGTAACTCTTATACTATTGCTCATTGCTCATTGGATATAGTTGAATGGTTTAAGTATAAGTTGAAAACGGTTTTAAATTGTACTTGATACTGATTCATCCCCCTCTCAATATCAACACCAACATCATGAAAGGGATAATGACATCATCTTGAATGGTTGTTAGAAGTGTTATAGGAGAAAATACAAACCAAACAAGGGTAAAGGTAATGATTGGGATAGTGATATTGATGATTATAATTCTACTCCAAGATATGTCTACAATATTGGTTTAGGTCAGAGGTAGATACATAACTATTCAATATCCAAATCTCCCTGGCTAGCTTCAGGGTGGTCACTTATGATCTCAGATATGGAGAATTCCTTATGATGATGATTTCAATAGTTATTCCACTAAAAACCTTCCTATGGCTTGCAATATATGATATATTCAATAAAAATACAAGGAAGCATGCACTATCACCACTTTTATCAGCAAACCCACACTTCATATATTCAATGACTAACAAACTTTAAAAACAATATCAAGGGAATGTAGTCCACCACAACAGTCTGAAGCTTAGCAACATATACATTATCTCATTATCCTTAGCCAAATAAGAACAATCACATTCCAAAGGAACAAGAAAATGGGATTCATTTATTGGCATCCAATGCTTTTCCTCATCAACTTCATTGTGAGGCTTCTGATTAAAAAATGTACAAGGAAAATGTTTTCATAAGGTACAACAAATCAATATATCTTGAAAATGTTTTCAAATGAAAATCTCAAATGAGGGAAATTCTATATTCCTGATTTTATTTATATAATGAGGGAACTATATATGAATTTTTCACAAGTGAAGTGCACAACTTGAAGTTGCAATCAACCCAAAAACAAGAGAAACATCAATAATAACAAGAGAATGAGAAGTGGATAAAATACTTGTAGGATGAATTGTGAATGGATCTATTGTCCCATATAAAAATAATCTAGGATTTTACTGTAGCCCTATGCGATTTTTTGTTAACTTTTTCTCTCATTCAATGGGATGCAGATACGACCAAACATGTATTTGTCAATTCTATCCTCATTGAACAAGGGAATTTCAGGAAGACTAGAGGAAAGTGAGACATCCGGTAGGCATAAAAGAGGGAGATCAACTAGATTTCAAAAGATTAACAAAAAATTCCATAAACGAATAGAATTTTTTCTCGCGGAAGGGGGGTCATGTTCATATGATGATGATACCATAGGAGACATTGAGGTTCCTTTGAGGTACAAACATCTAGTGAAACAATGGGTACCCAAGGATATTCCTCGTATAAACACACTTTTTTGTGTGAACAAGAGGATATTTTATATTGCATCATCTCCGTTAAACGACTTGGGGTTGTTTTGCATGGGTGGTATAAATCTGGGTTATGACAGATGTATTGAATTGATGGAGTATGTCAAACCCTTCTACAATTACAAAGATTGGATGTGGCTGGTCCAACATACATGTAATATGTGCAGATACAGAGTGTCTGCAAATTATTTATAGATAGAAGACAATAATCAAATAAAGGATTGAGTATGTACATTGATAGAAGGCCAAAAGCATCAAGGAATATTGTAGGGTTTATAAACAATATACAACCTAGGCCTACAAATAAACAACCCAATTGTGTATTTGAGGGGTGTGAAGGAAACCATTTTTTCATGTGTGCCATAAAATCAATAGTTGCAGGGGAAGAGTTGTTGATCAATTACAATTTTAATCGAATAGATACAAACACTATTACTATGGGACTGATAAATATAACATTTCACCAACCCTGTAATTAATGAATCTAATATATTGTGTTTTTGTCAATAAATTTTTTATGTTAATGTTTCATTTCGATATAAGAAATATAAGGAATATGTTTCATTAAATTACACCATCCTCTAGGTAGTAGGTATACCTCATTTTTAATTATGTTTTTTCAATATTCTATTGGTTTCATTTTGGTAAGAACGGTTTCAATATTTTTGTTGTAGGTTGATGATCGGGGAAAGTCCCTAATGGATGTGATGACACCATCTTCGGGGAAGAAGGTATACCCCATTGTAAATTGTACAAATTTAATCTAAGAAATGTGTTTTTTAATTATATTTTTTCGAGATTCTATTGGTTTCATTTTGATATTAATGTTTTCAATATTTTTGTTGCAGGTTGTGCCTAACCAGAGAAATTCCCTGATAGATCATAGGACACCATCCTCGGCCTAGCCGATATAAACCATTGTAATTGTACAAATTAAACATGTTGTATTATTACATTTTTTTTGATGAGCCTATTGGTTTCATTCCGAGAGTAATGTTTTCAATATTTTTGTTGCAGGCTGCACCTGACGAGGCAAGTCCCCAATAGATTAGAGGACACCATCCTTGTCCCAATCAGTATAACCTGTAGTAATTGTACAAATTAAATATGTTGTATTATTACGTTTTTTTTATGAGTCTATTGATTTCATTTCGATATTAATTTTTTCTATATTTATTTCACAGGATATGTATCCATTAGCAGATAAATCCATAGAAATGGATGTGGATGAGATAATGTGCGATGTTCACATCACATCATCTCTTAACCCCTTTCATATGTTAAAGAAGTCCTTAAAAAAAGTAAATGTGAAAATCCTTCATTTGGTATTCATTCAGCCGCAAACATAGGAGATTAGAGAAAAGATTGATCGTTTGACAATGAGAGCTCAGTCGTTGAATGTAAGCTATGGGATATTTAATTAGAAGATAAATTCATTTGTGGTTTTATATTTTATAATCGTATATGTCACGAACTAAAATATTGTTTGTTTTTATAGGCATATTTGTGTCCACATAATCCTGATAAGGGGCTTGTTTCTACTATTGATGTTATTGATGAGTCTTCACATCATGAGCATATAACCCCACGTGCATCTGAAAATGTTCCATTTTTTTCGGTTGAAAAGTCAACAAAACATATAGGGACACCCCAGAGGGAATATGTGGGTGCACCCTCTATTGCTCGATGCACATCAGATCATGCAGAATAGGGTTAGGGGGTCGATGCAACAGAGAGTAGTATTGATATTGCTCAAGCAATATTTCTTGGATCTTCCTATGTTATTATCATGAGAACAATACATACCACATTTTTGGTGGACAAAAATATCATTCCCATAAATATAGAGAAGATCCCAGTTATTTAAAGATATTTGAACTATTATATATAATCTGATTGAAATTTACTCATAGATCATTCTTTTTAAGCTAATTATGACATGATTGTTTTGTAGGAAATGATGTTTTTTTTAAACATCTAAATGATTAGTCACTGGAGATATTTTTTCCCACCATCCGCACAGGGTGGGATAAATAAAGAAAAAATTTAAAAGATGAGCTCATTAATCGCTTCATTGGGTTGTTCAGTGTTGATACCTTCAACCGAGCGGAGGTCCTCAATAAAGTTGGCCAACTTATGAAGATTGTGAGGGAATGTTGAGCCTCTAAATTGACATCCCCACTACCCTATTATACACCTCATTTATACCTTTTTGGCCTACCTAAGCTTGGATAAATGACAAAGAACACTACCATTAGCCATTGATGAGGTGATAAGGTAAAGTATAATTGAATTCATGCATTTTGTGGTTTATTGAGCTAGGAGACTAAATGTTTCATGTTCTAATGTTTTAAATTTCCACGTGTAACCATTGACCTCTATATGAGTCCAACATTTATGTGTCAGTTTATCCATCTGGTACTTATGCACCAGATTGTCACTGTTCGAATCTAGTACCAAGCACACCTTCCATTCAGATTTGGTACCGAACTATTCACTGTCGCGATCCGGTACCAACGATCGCAGACTGTTCTAGTCAGGTACCAACCACTTGCGTACTGTTTGGATCTAGTACCATTTATAGAATCTCACTTGTCATGATCCGATACCAATACAGGAAGCAAAATATACCAAGTTTAGCTTCAGATCGTGACCAAGATAATTGTTTGATGTTTGTTGTACCATCAAAGTTATAGCAAGGCTATGTTAAGCTAGTTTGTTTTTGTTTCATCCTCATACTCTTCGTGTCATGAGGATGAAGCTTAAAATATGTAAATTTGGAAATTGACTAATCTGCTAAAGATTTCACCTCCTTATGTTTCACGACTAAGATTGTTTAAATAGTCATGGCAAGGATGGTGGAGGTAGTAGAGAATTAGCATAACAAAGCATATGAAGCAGCGTTACATATTGTAGACCATATTCTGAGTTGAAGTTTAATATAAGGACATTATTTATCTCCATGTCTTTATCGTTTATGAATGAATGTGAGTTGATTTGTTAGCATAGTTTGATTCTATGTCTTGAAGTTTGAGTAAGAGTAATGTGTGGATTGAAAGCAAGTTTACTGTAGATTCTAGTCACTGACCTATTGAAGCGCCAAGGGCCCACCGCCCAAAAAAGGTCAACATCCTTATAGATTAGTGTTAGTATTTGATTTCAATAGTATAGATGTTAGACTAGCTGAAGCTTTGATCCTTTCATATGATAGCAGTATAGTTCAGTTTAGATTTTCGATTATATGATTTTTTAGAGATCTTTACTTTGTTTTTCATATGCTCTCTCTTTTTTATGGATTTGATTTTGTTTCATGGATATGAATGTTGGAAGCAGTAGTCAGACATATTTGAAGGAGAACTAGTGAAGTTCACAACAACACATTGTGAACCATAGCATACTCAGTATATTGACTACTGAACTACCCATGTTATGTCTTGATGATTGATGTGTGATTTCCCTTTCAGAAGTGTGATTGGATTGTTAACTTTTTGGTTCAGATAGCAGAATTTGATCTATCAAAAGAACTCCATGTCATAATTGCATGTTCCATAATGGAGAAGATAGCCTCACTGTGAAAAAAAACCAAAGTGTGTTTCGGTTTGTTAGTTTGCTTTGTTTCCAACATGCATAATTTATAATAGTTCTACACTCATGACATTAGAATTACCTTTCTTACTGGTGTCTTGTAACTCTATTTATTACGAATCCCAGATTGATAATTAATGAGTGCATTATACTAATCATATAAGTAGCACAACATTTTGGCACCGTTGTCGGGGAGTTACAAACGGTAGGAAGTGATTTTTAGCTTAGATTGTTTTCATAGTTTTTGAATGATTTTAAAGGCTTCTTGAGGGAGGAGGATAAAACTTTTAATATGTGAGCGAATAGCCACGTGGCCACTAGAGTGGGGTTCTCTGAAGCCAGGTCGCCTTCTTACCTTCTAGATAGAATTAGGACTTTCAATTTAGTTAAGAATCAAATTTCCATTTTATGCATAGATATAGAAATAATAAAGGGCGATTTGTAAGCTCTAAAGATTCAAAAACAACCCCCCCAACTAATCCAACTGACACTGGTGCAGGAAAAATTCCAACAGAAGAAATTTCAAGGGGAGCCAGTGAGTCTCCAGAAGAAGAACCTAAAACAAAAGAATCAGTATTGGCGCAGACAGAATGTGAGTCTACTGAAGGAGACACACAAAACCTAGTTTCTGAACCATCCATCAGTGGAGGAGGAACACCTAGTGAAATGGTAGAAGAAAAAGGAAATGCAACCAATGAAACTGATACCTTTGGGTTTCCAATCTCGGATATTTCCAGAAACATCAGCATGAAAAACATCCCACTATCATCATTACCCACTTTCATAGGTCTGTCAACTAAAGATACAGACTTATTTTTATTTGAGTTTGACATATTATGTAGAAGCTATAACTACTCAGACGATGCGTAGAAACTTAATCTCTTCCCTGCCACAATGAAAGATTCAACCTTAAGATGGTTCATGAGCTTAGGAAAAAATACAATTCTCTCTTGGGATCAGATGAAAGATACATTCTTACAAAAATACCAAGACTATTGTAAGGTTAATGCTAAAAATGACATTTTTAAAATGCAACAAACAAAAGATGAAAGCCCTGAAGACTACTTAGAAAGGTTCTTATAAAACTACCAGAAATCAAAATTATTCACCACAGACCTAGCTGTAGTAAGAACTGTATTTTTGAAAGGCATTAGAGATGACTGCATAGAAGTTTTAAATTTGTTAAGTTCAAGAGATGTGTACCAAAATCCTTTTTCAGAGATCGCGGATTACTGTAGAAGATACTCAAGAGGATTAGCTAAAACAGGCAAAGCACCAAGAGATTCTTTTAGCAGAAATACAAGACAAAGCTCAGGGACTGTCACTAGAATTGAGTTAGGAAACTTACTGGAGAAATTTAAAACAAACATCTTGATCCCAATCAACAACCAGTTAGATACCCTAAAACTGAAAAAGAAACAAGAAGAAGAGGTTGTTTTAGCAATTTTTTGTCCTAGATGTTGAAAGAAGCACAGTGAGAAAGAATGCCCATTAAATGTAATAGAAATTTGTGGCCTGTGTACTCTAGAGAACCCCACATATGAGTGTCCAAATTTTCTTGAGCTACAAGTAATGTATAGGGGAGTAGGAATCTCACAAGAACAATCATACCCTTCCAGAAGACCTTGGAGAGAACAAACCCCCAATGCATTTTATTAACCTAATACATAGTATCAACAACAATAATGGGGTCCTTCCCCAATGTCCTATCCACAATGGACACCTCAACAAGTTCAAACTCAACCTTGGCAACAAGGTTGGAGGGGACTTGTGTATGGGAATACCTCTTACCCTACATATCCATAGTATCCTGCAAACATTTCTCAATTTCTACCTAGATTTAACCCCCCACATATACAAGATTTACTTCCACCTCCTATACAACAACAATTTACAGTCCCTTTGAACCCTAACCAACAGCAACTAGTACCTAGAAATGCCTATCAACAACCACAAAAACAAGCTTCCCACAACCCTCCTAGACCAACAAAAATACCTGCCAAGCCAATCCCTAACCCCAATAATCAACCTACCCACCCTGTGTA
Organism: Picea mariana; assembly: GCA_032191745.1. Lineage (NCBI taxonomy): Eukaryota > Viridiplantae > Streptophyta > Pinopsida > Pinales > Pinaceae > Picea > Picea mariana. The sequence goes on along the minus strand of JASDQU010243412.1, from coordinate 64,900 downwards.
GAATGAAGAAGTTCAAACCTTTCTCACATATGAAATTCAACTACGATTAGGGAAAGCTGTAAATCAATCAAATCCTGGAGTAGTAATTCAGGAAGAAAATGATAAACATTCTGAGGAAGAAAAAACTCAAACCACCCCTGTAGAAGAAGAGACTTCCCCTTCTATTCCAATCACTTCTCAGTCTGTAGGAGTACCTCAACAAGTTAATCTTCCACCCTACCCTGAAAGACTATTAGTGAAGAAATCTAACCCACCCTTGCACAAAGATATAGAGGATGAATTACGAAATGTATGTATAAAAATACCGTTGTTGTAAGCCATTAAAGATATCCCCATATATGCCAAAATCATAAGGTATATTTGTATTAAGAAACCAGGAACGAAGAAGAAGGAACCTCCCCTTGTTTAGGTAGTAGGACAATTATCTAAATTTATTTCTAAAATGCCATATAAATATAATGACCCTGTGAATCCAATAGTCACTGTTGAAATTAATGGTATTTCCTTACCAAACACACTCATTGATTTGGGTGATGCAATTAATGTAATTCCTTTTGACACTATGAAAAGACTCCAAATCAACCAATTGAGACCAATCCCAACAATGATAGAATTGGCAGATAAGTCAGTCATTATCCCTATAGGAAGTTTAGATGATATCACAGTCACTCTAGCTTCTTGGGAATATCCTTTAGGCTTTCTACTCATCTAATCTAAATCATCCTCCAAACCAGGACACCCTATGGTTCTTGGCCGCCCTTGGCTGGCCACAACAGATGCCTTTATTAGTTGTTGGTTCAGCGAGATGACTATATCCAATGGCACACATAGCCAAAAAATTGTTCTCTTCCCTCCTGCCCAACCGGCACGAGAAATACATGTTTGGATAGAAAACCCTTATGAAGAGGAAGATTGCATCAGACCCCTATTAACACTTTAACAAGTAAGAGGAATGCAAGAACAATCAGATGAACAAGTCTTAAGTTTATTTTTGGCTGGTACAAACTGCATTGAATATCCTAGGTCCTTTGCAGAATTATCACACATTTTCAGTTCTGAATTTCAACAAACTTGGCACCCTGATATCACTCAATTATATACTTTATCACCAGCTTCCTTAGAGAAGTAATAAAGTACTGAACTTGTTGAGATTAGCCCATGAAAACCTTTGTATATCAACTCTAGTTTGGAACTAGAAAGAAAGACACAAGTAATTAAAATGCTCCAAAGACAATTTGATGCCTTTGCATGGGATTATGCAGACATGAAAGGAATTCACCTTGACACATGCACACATCATATTTACACTAATGACCAAATCAGACCAGTTAGACAGCCTCAGGGAAGGATGAATCCATCCCTCAAAGATATTGTAAAAGAAGAATTGCAAAAAATCCTTCAAGCCAATCTCATATACCCCATTTCAGATAGTCAATGGGTGTCTCCACTTGTCATAGTTCCCAAGAAAAATGGTAAGTGGAGAATATGTGTAGAATTTAGGGAATTGAACAAAGCCACCCATAGGGATTATTTTCCCCTACCATTTATTGATCAGGTGTTGGATACCTTGTCCGGAAAGAAGTATTTTTCATTCCTAGATGGGTTTAGTGGTTATATCCAAATACAAATAGCACCCGAAGACCAAGAGAAGACCATTTTTACCTGCCCATGGGGAACCTATGCTTATAGGGTCCTTCCTTTTGGACTTTGCAATGCCCCAACTACTTTTCAAAGGGTCTTCCTAGCCATTTTGTCTGACTTGACCAACGACTGCATAGAAGTCTACATGGACGAGTTTACAGTCCATGGAAATGACTTCCAGGAAGCTTTGAGTAGTCTGGAAAAAGTCTTGATTAGGTGTAAGGAAACCAATCTTTCCCTAAGTAATGAAAAATAAAAAATGATACTCACTGAAGGTATTTTTTTGGGACATCATATCTCTGGATTTGGAATGAGAGTTGATCCTGCGAAAATTCATATTATCACACAAATCAGAATACCTTCCTCACAAAAGGAAGTTTGCATCCTTTTAGGGCATGTTGGATAGTATAGAAGATTCATTCCCAATTTCAAAATCTTAGCTACCCCTTTATTCAAGTTATTATCTAAAGAAGCTGAATTTAATTGGGATGATGAATGCCAAGAATCTTTTGAGATTCTAAAACAGAAATTGTCAACTGCCCCTGTATTAAGAGGACCAAATTGGTCCCTTCCTTTTCATATCTGTATTGATGCTTCAGACACAGCCCTTGGAGCAGTTCTTGGACAAAGGGAAAATCAAATGCCTTATGCTATTTACTTTGTCAGTAAAAATTTGTCCCCAACATAAGTTAATTATACGGTCACAGAAAAAGAATTTTTAGCTGTAGTCCATGCTATCAATAAATTTAGACACTATATTACAAGATATCAAGCTTTTGTACACATTGATCATTCAGCCATCAAATTCTTAATGAACAAACCTGTAAAAAACCCTAGAGTTACAAGATGGTTGTTATTATTACAAGAGTTTAATATCAATATTATTGATAGACCAGGTAAGGATAATCTTGTGGCTGATTTCTTATCTAGATTGATTCATCTGGGAGATAACACACCAGTAGATGATAACTTCCCTGATGAAAATTTGTTTTCTATTTCTACATTCACTCGTTGGTATGAAGATGTAGCTAACTATCTTGTGACAGGGAAGATGCCTCAGAAATTGTCTCCTAGAGAAAAACAAAAAGTAATTCAGCTAAGTGCAAACTACATGTGGCACAATGATTGTCTCTACAAAACATGACCAGATTTGGTGATCATGAGATGTGTAAGGGAAGATGAAATTCATGATATTTTGCAAGATTTCCATTATGGTCCTTGTGGAGGACACTTCGCAGACAAAAGGAACGCTTATAAAGTTCTGCAATCTGGTTATTATTGGCCTCATATTTTCAAAGATGTTAAAGCCTATGTATCCAATTGTGATGAATGCCAATGAATGGGTAAGCCTACTGCATGAGACCAAATGCCACTTCAATCCCAAGTGGTCATTGAGCCTTTCAAGAAATGGGAATTAGATTTTGTAGGGCCCATTAACCCTACATCTAAAAAGAAAAAGTATATACTTGTATGTACTGACTATGTGACTAAGTGGGTTGAAGCAAAAGCTTTACCAGCTGCAAGTGAACAATCAGTGGTAGATTTCCTTTTTAATGACATCTTTACTAGATTTGGTGTACTTTGAGAAAGTGTGACTGATCAGGGGACTCAATTTACCTCTAATCTAGTCAAATCTATTAAAGAACAGTACCAAATCAAACACAAGAAAATATACACCCTACCATCCATAGGAAAATGGACAAGTAGAATATACCAATAAATTTATTGAGTCCATTCTTACCAAAACAATACAACTACACCACAAGGATTGGGCTGACAGATTACTAGAAGCCTTATGGGATTATAGAATCACCTGGAGGAATAAAATATGACATACACCTTACGAGTTGATATATGGGAAGCAGGTGCTTCTCCCCATAGAATTCTAGATCAAAACCTTCAAGATTGCAGTACAAGTTGGCATCAACTTGGATGAAGCCTAGAAACAAAGACTCTTACAACTTAATGAGTTGGATGAAATTAGGTAGGAAGCACTTCAAAGAACCACCCTCATTCAAGAGCAGAGAACAAAATGGCATGACAAGTATCTCAAAAAGAAAAAATTTCAACAAGGAGATTGGGCCCTGTTGTATGATAGCAAATTCAAGAACTTCAAAGGTAAGTTAACTACTCGTTGGATGGGACCTTACAAAATTGGCATTGTCTATGATAATGGTTCAATCAGGATAAAGACAATTGATGAACATCAGACTCCACTGCTTGTGAATGGTCACCGGTTGAGAATTTATAACAAACCCCTGTCAAAAGAGGAATTTCTGACTCATATACTACATAATTCAGATATGCAGGTGATCAGTAAGGAAGGAGACCTTCCTACTGATACACATTTATTTATTGGTTTACTCTTAAAAAATTTTGTACATAGGTGTGGATTGTGTTTTGCTAATAAGCTGAAGGTAACAATGGATTCTTACCTCCTTTTGTTTTACTTTCACATTTTATCTTTGTAAGCAGATTTCTATAATTTATTTGATCCTTCATGAACTTTCTAAACATCAGTTTGTAGGCATCAACAATACTCTATTCTGGTCCAGTACCAGTAGTCCTGTGCTGGTCTGGTACCAGAAGTCCAGTACTTATACGATACTATCAAGATACATCACCTAATTGACAAAGGAATGCTATGAATATTTCAACATCTTATGACAATTAATATGAAGTATGAATCCATGCAGTAACCACTTAAGCTAGAACCAGGAAGCCAAATGCCACATCAAATGGCAACCCTTATGAAGAAATAATTTCTTTTGGTTCTGTTGCTGACTAAAGGGAAGTATCTTTAATTTCTTTTGGTTTTGTTGCTAGATAACAGGAAGTATCTTTAATTTCTTTTGGTTTTGTTGCTAGATAAAGGGAAGAATCTTTAATTTATTTTGGTTATGTTTCTAGCTAAAAGGAATAATTCTTAGTTTCTTTTGGTTCTGTCGTTGGCTAGAAGGAAGTATTTTAATTTCTTTTGGTTCTGTTTCTTGACAAAGAAGACATAATCCTTACCTATGGCTCCTAAAAGAACCATGCATAATCTGCTTCAAATTCTAGAGGTTGCCTTTATCCAATATTTTAGCATGATTAAAGGGATAAAAAATATATTAGCCTACAAGTAACTATCTCACCCTAACTAGACTTCAATAGTATTCATTGGATTATCTTTACTAAAGATTAACATATGAGTATATGAACACTCTCTATCATGGGCACACTAGGAAATTTTTTATGGAAGAGGATGTATCAATACCCTAAGGTAACTTTAGGTCATTCTCTTATGGACAAACTCAAACAAAATTATACATCTGGATCGCTTTAAAGAAATAATATGCATACATAAGTTTATTTTTCCTTCAGACAAATATTTAAAGACATTCAAATAAGAGAATATACCTTCCAACCTAATACCATCCCAGCCTGTAAAAAGGTTTTTAGATGAGCCTCCCCTGTCACCATGCAAAAGCACTCTTTAATAAAAACCGAAATAGGTGACTATGGACAAGAAGCCTCTGATGAAAAAAGGGTTTACGAGACTAACCTGTCGGGATACTAAACAGGTCTGTTGGAAGTGGGTACCAGTCTATGGTATGACTAGGCAAACCCATCAGGGTACTGAACATGCCTATTGGCAATGTGGCATTGTGCCTGGGGAAAGGATGTCTCTCACTAATTATCACAACTATCCCACTGGAGTACTGAACAAGATTGTTGGCAGTGGGTTTTGGTTGAGAAATGTCTCATCTATACTTGTCTGATTGAAAAATTCACTTTTGTCATCTAAAAAAAAAATAAACACTACAAGCAAAAGTCACTGTTGACATTTATGAGATAAAAACTCCAGATTAACAAAAAAGATAATTACTACAAGAAAATGTCCATTTGAGAAATACCCTAAGTCAACTTTACTATTTTGACATCTAAATCCTACATTACTTAAGAAGGAAACTTCTTAAGAGTGGAGCCCTAACTAGGGAGTCTAATCTACTTATACTGTGAAATTTATCCATAACATCTAATGATAGTAAATCTCTGAAGCAAGTTAGGTTGGATCTACTCTGCTGGAAAAAATATAAAAACCTCCCTATTTTCACTGTTGAATGCTACCCTTGTCAATAAGTCATCAAAAGAAAGGCAATTTCAAAATTTTTAGTCATGTGATCATATGCTAGGTGATAAATGTACTTTTGGAATTTGATTTGGTTTCTTTTCTCTTATCATTTTTTTTCCATTATGATATAGGGTGTTAAATCTTCTTGCATAAGAATATGCAACATCCTTGGCATGGGGGAGGGTCAAAGAGCTCTTTCAGAACTCTTTTTCAGACTCACATCTCATCTTCAGAAACCAACATGTTCACCCTACAATCCTACAAAACCAGACACAAAAGAAGACAAGCACAAAATAAAGAAGTTTCATGAAGTACAGGAAATTCCAGTACCAAGCTTCTAGAAAACTCCAGCCTAAAAAGATGAACTCTGACAATCTGCAAGATTCAAATACAAAGGCAATCACATATTCTATGGGTATTGATTATACAATGGTAAAAGCAAAGGTAACATGGTATTATTTATTTTTCTTTGCTTATAAAACTACAATAGGTATGAAAAGGTATACTAAATCTTATGACCTTAGTGTTAAAACCATGCACCTAACTTTCACTTCCCTCATACCCATATGCTTAACCTTAATCAATCCTCTCATCACATAAGTGCTTGAAAATGATTGAAGGCAAAATCACATCAAAAGTGTGAATATGGAGCATGTTTAGTAATGATGAGCCACGGACGTGCTTCATCCTTAAGCAATCGCAAACGTATATTGTGTCATGAGCCATGATTCAACATCAAATTCACCGCTCAGAAGTCCAATCACCTATCTCAAACAACAATGATGCTTCAACACCCAACGTTCCCATCATTGCACTAACAGACAGAAATAAAATGGCTTATCTGGGTGGTGAAGCCATCCAGATGAGCCTCATCTTGTCTTAATTTTCCTTTGCGACATCTTACTTAAACTCACCATCTGAATTATCGACGCCATCACCATATTTTTTCCATTACCAACCTTTCTCCATTTCTGAGTCTACTCCTCTCTGTGATATCTGGTACCAAACCCTTACCCTCATAGTTGACCAAACCCTTGGGCCACAACCCGATTCTCACGCACAGTTCATAAAGATGGTTGTGAGTAGACACAAACCGGTCTTCCATATTTATAGGGAGACCGAGGAGTTCTAGCTATGTAGAGATAAGTATGCTAGAGCGGGATGGATTCCATTTTTGGAGAAATTCACAGGTTATCATGAGAAGGTATCTCAAGCATTTATTCAGGCTTACAATGGAGAGATTGTGCACATAGGAAATCTACAACTAACAGTCAATGAAGAAACCTTAAGGGAAGCCACAGGATTACCTAACAGAGGAGCCAAGTATTTCAAGGGAGTAGGAATCAACAAGGAAATGTGCCAACGATTTTTGAAGGAAGACCATCAACACCCTGATTGGAAAAAGGGGATTCCTAGGAACTATATCAAGGAAGAGTATCATCCAATGCTTGCTAGTCTTCAACGATTCCTCACTTGTGAGGGCAGGTATGATGTATACTTCATATATCATATTAGGCTTCTGTTACACTTTGAAGGAGGTCCTGAAATTGATTTCCCATATTTTTTATGGATGAGTGTAAACAAGAAGGTAAGAGGTGTCAAATCCCTATCCAAAACTGAGAAGAACAACATTTATCATCAAGGTCTTATTAAGATGTTAGTTATACATGAAATCAGGAAGCAAGGGATTAGTTGGAAAATCCTCATCACTCAACACCTTCCCATAGAAAAAAAACTTGTAGAGGGAGCCTAGCCTACTCCAGAGAAAGATAAGGAACCTCAAGAGAAAAAGGGAAAGAAAGATAAGGTAACTCCATCATCCTCCAGAACAGTGAGCCAAAAAGATAAAGCCAGTAAACAGGTAGGCCCCTCTTCCACAGTTGATAAGATTTTTAAAAGTCAAGAATTAAAAGGTAAATCCAAATTAGTGGAGGAGACCTCAACAATATCACTTGAGGAGAAGGATCATAAGAAAAAAACTGTGAGGAAAAAAAGAATAGCTCAGAAAATAAAGATGAACGATCTATAGAACAATTCCCTGTAACCATTCCATAAACAAAAAAGAATAAAATGAAGCTTGTGAGCACCTATGATCCATTACACACTTGTAAAAGAACCACAAGGAGAATGTCAAAGAAAGGAAAAGTATTTGTCAGTCCTCATACACATGAAGACCCAATAGATCTTACCTCCCCTTCTGAAGACCTATCATCCTAGGATGACATCCCTAGCTTGACTGAGGAACAAGTTACTATTACTTTATGTGGGATGAGGGAGGAAGTGGAGGAAAGAGAATACACCTAGCTAGAAACAATGGGGTCAACAAGGACCTTAACAAAAGAACAGATGAAGAAAAAGATTGGGGAGATGCAAAAGAAAAACCAAGAACTCAAACAAGAAGTGAAGGAATACCAACTATTGGATAGGTATATCAAAAAGGAAAATGAGCAACTGAAGGAAACCAGCCAGCAACTTCAAGATGACCATGAAGAGACTTCTAATAATATCAAGAAGGTACTAAGACACTTACAATACATTAGGGTCATAAAAAGGGAGCTGAAAGCAGAAGCCTCAGCCATCAACATCATTGATCCACATGACTAAAAAGAATGAAGTCTCAAATTTTGAACATTTTTGAGTTCATTTCAGTTGCATGAGGACATACAATGATTTTGGCATGGGGGAATGTTGAGTCTCTAAATTGACATCCCCACTACCCTATTATACTCCTCATTTATACCTTTGTCCTACCTAAGCTTGGATAAATGAAAAAGAACACTACCATTAGCCATTGATGAGGTGATAAGGTAAAGTATAATTGAATTCATGCATTTTGTGGTTTATTGAGCTAGAAGACTAAATGTTTCATGTACTAATGTTTTAAATTTCCACGTGTAACCTTTGACATCTAGATGAGTTCAGTATTTCTGTGTCAGCTCAGCCATCTGATACTTATGCGCCGAATTTTCACTGTCTGAATATGGTACCAAGTGCACCTTCCATTCAGATCCAGTACCAAACTATTCACTGTCGCGATCAGATACCAATGGCCGTAGAATGTTCTAGTCCGGCAACCACTTTCATACTATTCGGATCTGGTACCATTTACCTAATCTCACCTTTCACGATCCGGTACCAATACAGGAAGCATAATATACCAAGTTTAGCTCCAGATCATGACCAAGATAATTGTTGGATGTTTGCTGAATCATCAAAGCTATAGCAAGGCTATGTTAAGATAGTTTGTTTTTTCTTCATCCGCATACACTTTGTGTCATGAGGATGAATATTAAAAAATGTAACCAAATATGTAAATTTGGCAATTGACTAATCTGCTAAAGATTTCACCTCCTTGTGTTTCACGACTAGGACTGTTTAAATAGTCATGGCAAGGATGGTGGAGGTAGTAGAGAATTAGCATAACACAACATATGAAGCATCATTACATATTGTAGATCATATTCTGAGTTGAAGTTTAATAGAAGGACATCATTTATCTCCATGTCTTGATTATTTATGAATGAATGTGAGTTGAGTTGTTAGCATAGTTTGATTCTATGTTTTGAAGTTTGAGTAAGAGTAATGTGTGGATTGAAAGAAAGTTTACTATAGATTCTAGTCGTTGACCTGTTGAAGCGCCAAAGGCCCACCACCCAAAAAAGATCAACATCCTTATAGATTAGTGTTAGTAGTTGATTTTAATAGTATAGATGCTAGACTAGATGAAGCTTTGATCCTTTCAGATGATAGCAATATACTTCAGTTTAGAGTTTTGATTATATGATTGTTTAGAGATATTTACTTACTCTATTTTGCATATGCTCTCTCTGTTTTATGGATATGAATGTTGGCAGTAGTAGTTAGACATATTTGAAGGAGAACTAGTGAAGTTCCCAACAACACATTGTGAACCACATCATACTCAGTATATTGACTACTGAACTACCCATGCTATGTCTTGATGATTGATGTGTGATGATTGATGTGTGATTTCCCTTTTAGAAGTGTGATTGCATAGTTAACTTTATAGGTCAGATCGCAAAAGTTGATCTGTCAAAATAACTCCATCTCATACTTGCATGTTCCATAATGGAGTAGATATTCTCTCTGTGAAACACAACCAAAGTGTGTTTCAGTTTGCTAGTTTTCTTTGTTTCCAGCATGCATAATTTAGAATAGTTCTATACTCATGACATTAGAATTACCTTTCTTACTGGTGTCTTGTAACTATGTTGATTACGAATCCTGGATTGATAATTAATGAGTCCATTATACTAATCATATAAGTAGCACAACAAGGACCAATATAGGGTTCATATAGAAATGAACCCTAGGTATGAGCGCCCTCCAATGATTGTATTAAGAGAGTGGAAATCCCTGTTGGATGATGGAAGGGAGAGGGATTTAAGAAAATAGGGAAATTTACCACTGGGCAAAGGAAGGTATGCAATACTTTGAACAATGCAATTATATGTTTATTTCTTTTTATTTTTACATGAAATTTCAACATCTAACATATTTCAAACTTTTCATAGGCCACTAGACACATCAAAGGAAACAAAGGCCAGACTAGAAAAACATGGCCAACATAAGATTGGTCCTGGTCGTTATTAGAATTTGGTGGCAGAAACTGTAAGTATCAATAACTCAAATATTTTATCCAAATAATAAATTGCATATAAATTTGTTTTTTTCACCATAAAATCTGAATTGATGATCTTATGCAAAATTGCAGGCCGATCGGTTGAATGAAGTACCCATGGAGGATGACTTGAGGCTTGGCTTCCAGCATGGCTTTGCAACTGTTTTTGAACGTTGAAAAATCTTGGGCGTTGGGAAAACATAGTATTCTAGTGATCCACCCTCTGCGTAGGTAAATAAAATCAACAATGTTTATTTAAGATTGATTACTTGTGCAGTCTATTCATTATTAATTTTGGCCATAAAATATTGAGCCTCTTTTTTTGAAGTAGGAAAGCCACAATAAACATAATGTCGAGGATGGAGAACGAACCAATGAAGTTCATGTTGTGCATATTGGTAATGGATATATTCATGTGATACAAAAAACTTAGTATGAATTACAATTGAAAATAGTGTATTAATTTAAGCTTTGATGTTTCAACTCTAGATCATGTAGAGGGTCATCATGTACAATATGAGGAAGTTAGAAAGGGAGATGAATTACATGATGTGTCCTCGTCAAGTAAAGAGAACCACTCTAATGTTGTTTTTATTAATGAAATACTTGTAATGATATAAAAAAAAACCTATTAGTTCAACATTTCTTCATTATTGTAGTAGATCCTGACACCTTACGACAAAATCCACATTTTGAGTACATGACCCAACAAACAATAAGACAAGATACATAGGTGACCAGAAGAACTGATAAAGATGTTGTAGAATATGATCAATTGATTTGTGAATTTGTGAAAAGAAAAAAGCCAAAAAATAACTGATTGTAATAACATATGACATATTACTTTTGATAATGTAAACTAATGTCATGAAATATTTTTTTCCTATGAATGAATGAATGGATGGATGGATGGATGTTATAAGTACTTAATGAATACATTTTGAATGTTTATTTATGATGAAAAAACACATATTTGCACATAAATTCATTTATTTTCAAGTACATGCATTAGGTATGGGGAATTGAGAGTGATGTTAAGGTGGGT
>JASDQU010243412.1:36046-53308 GCA_032191745.1 Picea mariana | reverse complement strand
TAAACTATTCTTGAAACAAAGAGAAGCTCAACAAGGTAATTCTCTTTATTCTTATGTATTATATATTCGTGTAAATTTTGAAATGCATGTCTATTTCTTAAATTATTTATCATAAATTTAACATTTTATGGTTCATTGATTTCTACAAGACTTCGCACTAGGAATTGCAACTGATCAATAGCCTATATGGAGAGGCTACATCAATTGTACAAAAAGGTACCTAATTAATACTCATGAATCTGTCTTTTTATATAATGTTTTATTTATTTACCGTTCATGTGCATTGTAGTTCTTTATTTCATTTATTATATGTAGTTTATTTCATTCATTCATGATTGTATGCATCTTTACCCTAAAAAAATTAATTCTCACTTTACCTTACCAACCCCTACCTTAGCTTGCTCTCACCTTCTAACCCTAACTTGTGGTAACCTATCCTGATCTTCTTACCACAATAGTCATTGGTAAACCCCCAAGACTCAATGGCAATGTATCCTAGAACCTCCCTGGGCATCACACCTTAGTGGAAAGGTTCAAACTAACCGAGCTATTCCTTGGATATTATAACTTTATGATCTTGACACTTAGTGACCTTTACACCTACAACTTCATTGTATTGCATACTTTATAAAGGAAACTTTTGGTACTACACTCAATGTAATCATTTTCCTCTTTATCGCATAAATTCTAATAAATCTATGGTCTGAGAATATATCCATCAAAAGGTGGAACGTATCCTTGGAAAATGCTTGTTCAAAAAAGATGTCCAAAAAGTAATTAATTTATTTACCAATCCAAAGACTAGAAGCATTGGTATGTTTTGAAAGATGAATTTAAGTTCACTGCTACATCGTAGTGGATCCTAGATAAGTTTACAAGAATTATTCCAAACAATCTTCCCATTGAGATTGGCTTACGAGACCCTTTCTCCTAGTCATGTATTGGCATTGGAATTTCTCCAAAGCCTTTAAACATTATAAACCAAGTGATGGATATCGATGGCTATGCCCACAATCCAGCATTGATGCTAGGCCTAATAATATCTGGCACCTTCATTTGAAACAGAGGACCTAACTCTTTTAGATTCCCTCACTATGAAAACCTATTATAGATCCAAAAAAACATTCCATCACTATAAAATCCCATTATAGATAAAAAAACAATCTTTATGTCATCCCTCATGATGGGAGGCCTTGCTCTTGGCCATAGAGTGCCACATTTGGGAATTTATCAGTTTAAATGTCCTATCCATTGAAGGAAGTAAACTCTCAAGAAAGTGTTTTGGTATTGTGATAATGCTCAATCACCCTAGTGTTGGGTATACGTGTTATGTAGTCAAATCCTCCCAGCCTAGATCCCCTAGAAAGCATACCTCCTAGATGATAGGCTTCCTTGGGCCATAGAATTCTGAGCATCAGTAGCTTCATTCTAAAATTATATAATTTATTTGGAAATGAAGAAATGAATTCTTATATAAGGAGGTAAAATTTGACAAGAGGTTCTCTTGGTATGATGTTGCACTGATTTTCTCTAGCTTGCACCTATAGAATTTCAACACAATTCAAGAAATTCATGTTGAAATGGTTCTTTGTAGAATGAGCAAGGAGCCTTCAAATAATAGTAAATACCCCTACCATATATGTCTAGTCTCATTGTTCACCTTACCCTCAACATCATGTGGATTGTCTAGTCAGGGAACACCAAGAGTGGAATAAAAATGTTCTTGTTTGACCTTGGTCAATTGATGATAAGTTTCATGCAATGCCCCTTTCCATTTTTGAGGTTCAAAAAACCTAAGCCTAAAAAAAGTAATGACCATTCAAAACCTATCCTCCCAAATGTTGAGCTTTCTTTCAAGGATTGGGGGTTGTCGCCTTCTAAGGATGACCCACCCCCTGGTTCAAGTATTGATCTAGTTGTTTCTTAGCTCCCTACTTCTTTATTTAAGCCATTTGGTCAAGTTATGGATTTTTTTTTGTTGTAGCCTCATGGAAATTTTGAGTGGTGTCATCACAGAAAAATTTGTACTAATATTTTTCATATGATAGTGTCTTATGCAAAATAAATTTTTTGGAGACTTTGCTTGGTTTCTTTTTGGTGACCCACCCTTTTTGTATAAAATGTGTTGTACATATTGTTCATTTTCTAACTTTCTTTTTATTTCTTCTTTTGTTGCTAATATTGTTGCTTCCTTTTCCTCAACTTATTTCTTATATTTCCTACCTCAACTTCTTCTTTGGATTTGAATTCACCAACTAACCTTTTCCTTTCATCCTCTTTCCCCGTTGCTTTCCTTTCTCTTTATGCATTAGGTTCTAATTTAGTGTTTCTTTTAGCTTCATATTTTTCCTCTAACTCAACTCCAATCTTCTATTTTCATATGCCTCTACCTTTGCCTTTGATTCTACTTCAAATAGAGTTTTAGCTTCATGTTTTTGTTTTTGGGCTAATTTCTCATCATATTTCCTCTTCATTTCCTTCTATTTTTTCTTCTTTTTTATTTTTTTGTAATCATTTTAATTCTAATTGAAACTCTTCAAACGATAGTTCTCATCTCTTCATTTCTCCCTCTTCCTACTCATCATTAATATATGTCCAATGGATGGCCACTTGAGCTACATGTTAGAACACCACCTTCCCTGAACCATATATTATAAACCTCTCCTCCCAAAAATTATAATAACTCATGACCTCAATCTCCAATCTTGAAAATGTAGAGTTATTCAAAGAACACAACCCTATATACATAGGATAAGTTGGACATAATTTATTTTGATTTTTAATTAAGGAAGTATTTAAACCATGAAGAATGGTCTAATAGGCCACTTCTTTGAGAACCATCTTGTTTGGTATAGATCTTGGAAATATATGAGGATATTATTTTGGCCCATATAAATATAAGTGCTATCTTTTTTCAATATTCATATCAAAACAGAGGATAATTTTAGTCATGCTAATTATAGGTAGAAAATTTTATATCACAATATAAACAAGAATACAACTATCAACCTTGAGAATTTAACATATGAGTTGTCTATCATCATATTTATTGGTTTTCTTCATGTGGCATAACACTATAACTTATAGTGGCATTATTATCGCTTAATTTACTATCACATCAAAAGTACAAATCTCAAGGTCATCCTAGGATGTAGCTTGACCTCTTGTGACATCATCAAGGCCTATAGATTCTACAAAATTTTTTCCTCAATAATTCAATAGACAATGGAGGTTAAACTCATGATGGATAAGAAAATGGAGTAAATCTTTCATAAAGGATTCTTACAATAGATTCTTCAAAATCTAGCAGGTGACAATGTCTATTTTATATCTATATAATTTTCTTTATCCTCATCACCATGCATACCTTTGATATGTGGGAGTACCTTGTATAAGGACATGAATATTTTACATATACTAAGGAAGATAAGTGACCATAAAGTAACAATGTCCTATGGAGATTCATGAAATGAATTTTTGAATATATATAACATGAAATATCGTTAACATAGTTAAGCAACATAAAATGGGTTAAGGTCCAACTTGCATGGAGGCATCCTCATTTCCATCCCAACCATCAAGATCCACACTTTGATAGCATGATTAATGGAAAAATAAAACAATGAAGAAACGTCTATTGTTTTTATGTGATTCAATACCCCTTAATTCATGGATCTAGATTTCCATATGTATATTTTATCATTATTCACTGGAGAACAATATGGATCAAGTGATTGATTCAAGTAAGTTCCAAAGTTTTGTTTGGAAGTCTTAGAGTTATTTTTCTTTGCCCACCTCTTTCAATGTCATTGATTTTGGTGGTGATAGTATCCTTGTGTAAATTTATGTTTTTTAGAATCAATGTTGTTTTGATTGGGTTTGTTTTTTATCCATATCTTGAGTTTATGAAAAAAATGGGCAAGGTTTGTCAATAGTTCATAGGTTCTAGTTCTACCAATTCATAGAGATTTAAAATCAACTAGTTTCGAGAATGTTAATGATGAAAAGGTAGTTTCATATTCATTTGGCTACACCAAATTTTTAAACCTATAAATCTCATAATCAACTTTACTTGTTTCTTCAATCTATCATTTTCATTGTCAACCCCTTAAAACTTGTACTTAAAAATCAATTAAGAATAATCAAATAAGTGTACAATATTCTCAAAGGTAT
This sequence comes from Picea mariana, assembly GCA_032191745.1. NCBI lineage: Eukaryota > Viridiplantae > Streptophyta > Pinopsida > Pinales > Pinaceae > Picea > Picea mariana. Next base: position 49,135 of record JASDQU010243412.1, on the reverse strand, counting down.
TGGAAATTTAAAAAAAAAATTGTGATCCATTATCCCCTTAATTTATGTCATCCACAATTCCATGACCACTATAACTAATGTTCTTAACATGTTAAGAGTACTTGGATTATCATCCAACTCCCCAATGATTTCATGATGCCATAAAAGTTGCTACATGAAAATTTAAATTTCTTTCCCTTCGAACTAGAAGCTGATGCAGAAGCATTTACAACAATGGCCTTACCTTATACTCTTGGTGCTATAGACTTTATCAACCTCATATACATAAACAATTATCCAATCTCCATAGTAAAATTTGGATGGATTGGGGAGGATAGGGTATCTACCAAACTAGTGAATTCAAAAGTGGAATTTTTGGTCAAGTTAGCCATGGTAGGGAGAGTGATGGGAACAAATATCAATACCATTGACACTAAATAATACAAATAATATGTATTTATTAGATAATATAATACAATATTATTTTATTCATTCCCATGAATGACCAAAAATATGTCAATTGAGCTCAAAAGTACAATCCAGTAGAGACATACAAAAGTAGTGTCAAATCATCTCCTATAAATTAAAAGATAAGAATAGAATGAAAGAATTTAAACCATTGTATGAGAAAAGTAACCAAACTCAAAATGTATGGAACAAGTAACAAAAATCATAGTGTGTTCTTGGAAAAAGAATGAAAGATATACTTACAAGAAGTAATAAATTGTTGGTATCATTTACGTATATGAAGTTGTTGTTGTAGGGTGGTTGGGAGATCAATCAATAAGACCTTGGTGTATTAATCCTTCTATAGAATATGTATCTATAAATATTTAGAACATAGGAAGAGGTGTAGTAGTAAAGGTAGTCAATATTCATTTTAGTTATAAAAATTCCAAAAATATTTTGCATGGTGTATCTTTCACAACTGAACATGATTTTGGAAAGTAATAATGAAAAGGGTGTTGCTACCCCTTAAAATGCCTTTTCACTTTGAGGAATCATTTCCAACAATTTGGTAATGAGGATGCATTATTTAGAGAATTTATTGATGTCTTATGAAATATGTTTCAAAGGGTTTGTAGTTTCTATTTTGAAGTGGAATTGAAACCATATTTGGAATACTCTCACCTAATAATCTTAGGAGATATTATTTGAAGGGAATTATTTTGATTTTATAGATCTAAAATAGCCTAAGTTAGGTAGTTGTATCTTGCATATTCCGAAGATAGAAATCAGGTACAATCAGTTATGTTTTTTTATCTCTTGCTTGATCTTGTGATTATCAACAATCATTTTATAGATTTCCTTGTAGACCCATGAATTGTATCCTATAATCACAACATATTTATACTCAAGATACTCTTGACAAGTCTTAAAATTCTTGCAATGAATAATTGCAGTGATAAAAATGTCGATAGTTATATATTGCATGTATAATTGGATACTTGTAGACATAGTTTGAACACCAACTATAATGAAATCTCATCCTATTGAACAATGGTTAACATGTGGAGATATGGATTTATGGGGTATCTCTAACACCCCAAGTTTTGAACCCCCATTTTAAATAATGTATTGTTACAATGATGAGAGGCCARAGTGCCCAGACAATTATTGAAGGGCCACTATGCCCAAGAAATGTAATGTTTTGATCATTAATAATAATAAACACATCACTGGCTGCTAGATGAACAAGGACTAGAGTTATAGGGGGCTATGATTCCACAAGAGAGGGAGCTTAAGGGACTAAGTGTTATTCCTATTTTCTTATTACCCTTTTTTTATAAGGGAGGGGATCGGTTATGTCAACTTCTTGGGGAAGGCCAGGAGGTTCTTTTTTTCCCCATGAGGTTACTTAAAGCTATCTCTGGTCTGATGGGGGGGGTTTACTGATGACTTGGTCGTTGATTTCCAGTTCACTTACTCATTCTCCCTCACACACTCCCATGCACTCCCTGACCCATTCATAGACCCATCCTCATCTGCATCGTGGTTGGAAAAGTGAAACTAAATAGATTTGCTGATGAATTAGCTAGGAGATAGTTGGTTGTAGTGGTCGCTGGTGTGATCCAGCCATGACTTGGGGCCTACATGTCTGAAATGCATTGGCCTATGACCTGTTTTTCCCACAACTGTGAGTCCTGAGAGTTCCAGCATTGAGATTCTGGACTAGCTGTGCTGAAATCCCTAGCAGGAAGGAGAAGGACTGCCTGAGGGACTGTGTGGAAGAGAAGGATGGAGGTCCATTCTCTTGAGTGGCACAGGCTGGGTAGAAGAGAGATGGGTACTTGGATTGTTTTGGGTGTTGGTAAACCTGTGAGGGCTTGAGATATGAATGGTTTGGGAACCCAGGTACACTCTGGAACCATCCTTGTGGATTCATAGCCCTAGCTCGGGGGTGACACTACTGTTGATATTTGGAGAAGCGATGTCTATGGTTGAGTGGAATGTCCTTGGTCTGCATCTAGTTGATGTCATATTTCATAAACATAAGTGCTCTTTGTCGTGATATCCCTACCTGTGTATGAATGTATTTCCGTTGTGTAATTTAATTATCATCTACATGTGTGTGAATATCTACATGTGTATGAATGTATTTCCGCTGTGTATATTTAATTATAGTTTAACGTAATCTTTGCATTATGCATGCTTACTGGATATTGTTGTGCATGTTGTTAAACTTATTATCTTATTCATCTTTAATGATTAAAGAAGGTATTTGTAAGAGAAAGAAGTCTTAGAGTGGGCTTGCAGGTAGTGTACCTGACCTGTGGGTGGTTGGGTATGTTACAGTTTGGTATTAGAGCTTCTGGTTGAAACACCAGGCCGGTATGGTCCAAGTCTGTTGGTTAGAATCTCATGGTCGAGATCAAACTCTGATTGAGAATTTGAAAATCTCAAGGGGAATGGAGTTAAAGAAGCTACGCAGGAGATGAAACGTCATAGAATATTTGTGAGGGTTCGAAGGATCGTGACCATTCCTTTTTAATTCAACAGCGATCACCACCGTAGGATTGGGGAGATCCAAGATTGTTGGATCAAAGGATAGGTAAACAGGGGTCGGTCAATGAAAAGGAAGAAAGGTTAAAGTTTGCAACCATCGAATCCCCTTGGAGAGAGAGATCAATGGCCAATAGGCATTGTGAGGAACTGAGTTGCACATGAGATAATTCCTAAGGTGGTCCTAAAATCCAAACCATGGTTTCCCTCAGGGGTTACATGTCAGCATTAGGAGAATTGCGAGGTGAAAATAAGGTTACTCCAAACTATCGATGCATGCCCCCACCAATTGAAAGGCATGCAGTGATGTGACAGGTTAGATCTTGAACATAAAAACTTCGATTAGCCGAAGTAGCTAGGGACCGTCAATCCATAGGAGGACACACGTCAATCGATCATGTGCTCCAGGTGAAAGAACTCTGAGAAAGAGAGAGCGAGGAGAAGTTGAGTTTTGAAACTCGCGAATCCCAGAGAGACGGAGACCCGAAGTAAGCGACGACCGTCATATCATCTGAAGTAGATCCTGACCGTTGATTGCCAAGAGGTTATGTGTCAGTAGATTAATAACTCTAGAGGAATCTGTTCGAGAGGTTTTCAGTTGAGGTTTGAGACTCCCGAAGCCCAAAGATATGAAGAGTCAGATAAAACCTCAACCATTTGATCATCTGAGAAGATATCATCCATTGATCTATTGAGAGCCACACATCACTAGATCCATAACTTTGGATAAAATCTAGTGGGGCCAAATAAGTTTGAAATTTAAGATATCCAAAGTTTGGATCCCCGAATAAATCATAGCCATTAGATTGAGGAGGACACGTGGAGCAAATCCGTGGAATCCAGGCGAAGTCCCGAAGTGAATATTGGTTGTTCGATCCAAGAGGAAACATGGTGATATATTGGCCAGTTCGAGAATTTAGAGTTGAGGAGAATTGAAAGTGTGCTAGTTTGAAAACTCCCGAAGCCCCGAATCCCTGAATCCCAAAGAGCCGAAGTGATGAGGCATAATGATGTCACCTGGGATGACATGGACACATGGGATGTTCTCCACATGTCAGCAATATTTGGGCATTTGGAACATTGAAAAGTTGATTATAACGTGACACATGTCACCCTCCTAATTGGGCCACGTGTCTGCTTCCAGCGTTTTGCCATGTGGCGACAGATCGTGTAGTCTGAAAGACTAGGCACCCCAGAAGGGAAAGGTGTGTTAGGTTGTCTTGGGTCAAAACTCCTGAAGGTCGGAGTATATATCCCCTTCAATTCTCGAGGACATGCGTCGAAGGTTCTTCGACTTTGGGTGAAAGAACTCCGGGAAAAAATGCAGGAGGGAAGTTTAAAAATTCCAAAGCCTGAAGCCCTAAAACGATTCACAACCACTGATCTGTGGGAGGACACCTGTCAGCAGATCAAGAACTCTAGGTAAAGGTGTTTCGGGAGGAGGCAAGCGAGAAAAGTTGAGGCTCTCGAAGCATAGAGTCTCGATGTGGATCTTGATCATTGATCATGAGAGAGGATGAGGACCATTGATCTGGTCCTGGTTGAAAGTCCCAAAGTTCTGAAGCTCTAGACAAGTGATTTTCAGCTAAGTGTAGGGTCATGACCATGGTCATTTTCAGTTCAAGAGATGAGAAAACTAGGGATAAGGGTAGATTTGGTTGTCTTCGAGACATAAAAGTGATAAGGGAGGATTTGGCCGTGGTTTCTAGTCGTGATCACCTGGGGAGGTGGTTTGAAGGAAGATGCAGGGTGAAACTCTGTGTTAGCCAAGAATAAAAGGACATTATTATTTTTAGAGAATGGGGATATAATCTCCATGAAAAAAAATAAGAAATAGACCTGTAGCATGGTTTAGCAATTGTTTTGCCTATCATACGCATAATTATAACAAAATGGTCTCTTGCACATTTTGCAGAATTAGGAGACTTAAGCACATCAACCCAGGATGTGTATTGAGGAAATGGAAGAAGGCAAGGGAGCCTCCAGTCATGAAAAGGAGGTTGAAGGCCAAAATACCAGAGTTGGTAATGTAGAGACAGAGTCCAATGGGTGCAAGGTAAAAGCAGAGCATGATACGTTAATAGAAATGGTAAGAAGCATGAAGATGGAAGTGCAAAGCCACAAAGAAAACAACGAGAGACTGATGAGAGAGAAAAGCCAGATAAATGCTCGAGTGTTGCAGATCTTAAATCAGTTGCAGAGGAAAATGAAGAAGGGATCAAACTCAAGACAAGAGGAAGAAGGAACTTGTCATGAAAGAGGAGATGCTCATGGAAGAGATGGTTATTCCAGAAGTGCTAGCAGAGCTCATGGACACCACTCACCTCCTTACTTAGGAAGAATGTTTTATGCATCAGATGATCCCGTAAGCAGTCCAGAAGTGTCACCTGCCAGACTCCAGAGAAGGAGACAAGAGGTAGATTGTTTGTAGAGAGATACGAGGAATCACAAGCTACCTTCCTTCTATGGTGAAAGTGAAAGGGAAGATGATGCTGAAGCATGGTTACTTGGGCTCTGAAGATATTTTCAGTTGCATAACTATTCATCAAACCTGGAATCCAGGATTGGCACCTACCATTTACATGGAAAAGCTGTAGTGTGGTGGGACCAACTAAATATAGTGGAGCATGTTTATGAAAGTAGGATCACTTAGAAACAATTAAAGAAGTACTTCCAGAAGGAGTACCTCTCAGAGAATTTCTATGACAAGAAAATGCAGGATTTTTTTGAACTTGGGTTCAGAAGCATGACTATGGAAGAATATGAGAAGAAGTTCTTAGGATTGTTAAAGTATGTCAGGTTCATTGGTGATGAGAAGGTGAAAATACAAATATTTCTAAGTGGATTTCCAGCCTTCTATAAGGAAAAGATCAAGTATGATGAACCAAATACCTTGATTGAGGCCATCAGGAAGGATAAATACATGTAAGAGAAAGGTCAGGGAAGAGAATACCTGCATAAATCTTGGAAGGAAAAGATGAATGTGAAGTTCGATCAATGGAGGAAAGGATTCAAACCTCCCTTCAATAGGAATGATCCAAATAGAGATCATTAAGATCAATATGCTAAAGGGGATTTCAAGAAGGAAGATTATTTGGGAAAAAGGGGAAGACCACCAATCTAATTCTAGGGATGCAAAGAAGATCACTGGTACAAGGATTTCCCACACAAAAAGGACAGAGTGAAGACTATTCACTACATCCAAGAGGCTACAACAGTCAGAGATATGGGAAGAATCTATGCAGCTTTAAATGATTGATAATAAGAATACCAGTCCAATATGATCGAGGTGGAAGGTAAGATCATAAATCAACATGTTTCTATTTTGATTGATTCGGGAGCAAGCCATTGTTACATTGATCCTAAGATAGTGGATAGATTACATTTGGATAAAAGTAAACTTGGAAAAGAAATTTTGGTTTAGTTAGCCACTAGAACCAAAATAAGAATGCATGATATGGTTAGAGGTTGTTCCATAACTCTTAATGGCATGAATACTACTACTGATCTAAATATCATATCATTGGGGTCTTATGATGTTCTAATTCAGATGGATTGGTTGGACAAGCATCATTCTATCCTAGATTTTCATAATAAGAAATTTACATGTCTTGATGGAAATGGAAAACAAAGGAATGTGAAAGGAGTTCCAAGACCCATCTCTATAAGGGAGATTTCAGCCTTACAGCTAAAAATATGTTTTAGAAAAGGATGTAAACTTTATACAGCTGATGTGGAGGAGCCAGTTGATACAAAAGGGCCAAGCCTTGAATATTTCTCGGTGCTATAGGAATATGAAGATGTATTCCAAGAAATACCTGAATTGCCACCAAGAAGGGAGGTAGATTTCTCAATTGATTTAGTGCCAAGAGATACCCCAGTGTCGAAAACATATTACAAATGACACACGAGAATTAAAAGAATTACAAATGCAGTTGGAAGAATTGTTGAAGAAAGGGTACATATGTCCAAGTTCTTCACCTTGGGGATCACCAGTACTTTTTATCAAAAAGAAGGATGGAACCTTGAGGCTATGTATTGACTTCTGACAGCTGAACAAGTACATTATAAAGAACAAGTATTCTTTACCCTGAATTGATGACCTCTTTGATCAACTAAGAGGAGAAAATATAATTTCAAAGATTGACCTTAGGGAAAGATACCATCAGGTAAGAATCAAGGAAGAAGACATCCATAAGACAACCTTTAGGACCAGGTATGGGCATTATGAATTTTTAGTGGTGCCGTTTGGACTGACCAATGCACTAGTTGTCTTCATGTGCTTAATGAATGGCATATTTACAAATTATCTGGACAAGTTTATCATAGTATTTCTAGATGACATACTTATCTATTCTAAGTCTGAAGAGGAGCATGAACATCACTTGAGATTGGTGTTGCAGGTACTGAGATAACATCAGTTGTATGCCAAGTTGATTAAGTGTTCTTTTTATCAAAATCAGATCCATTACTTGGGACACATTATTTTAGAGCAGGGCATAGCAGTATATCCAGAGAAGATTGAAGCCATTAGAGGATGGGAAACACCCAAAAATGTGTCAAATGTCATATCTTTTATGGGATTAGTCAGTTACTACATAAGGTTCATAGTAGGGTTCTCTAAGATTGCTCATCCCATCACTTCTTTGCAAAAGAAGGCAACTAAATTTGAATGGACACTCAAGTGTGAAAATAATTTTAATATGTTGAAGGAATTACTTACTAGTGTTCTTGTGTTAAAGATTGTTGACCCAAATGAAAGTTTTGTGGTACATACAAACGCTTGTAAGGAAGGACTTGGGGGAGTCCTCAAGAAAAATGGACATGTCATTGGATATGAGTCTAGAAAGCTTAAGGAGCATGCGAGGAACTATGCCACGCATGACTTGGAACTTGTTGCCATTGTTCACACCTTGAGGATGTGGAGGCATTATCTCATGGGGAAGAAATTTGAATTAAGGACAGACCACATTGGCCTGAAGTATCTTTTTGAATAGTCGACCTTGAATGCCAGGAAAACAATATGGATGGAATTTTTAAGTGAATATGACTTCCATATCAATCATATCAAGGGAAAGGAGAATAAGGTTGCTGATGCACTTAGTAGAAGAGTGCATATCATGCATGCTACTGCTGTCAGTATGCATCAGTCAGACTTGAAGAGCAGAATTTTAGATGGTCTTGTTATAGATCAGCATTACCTACAGGTAAAGGAAAACTTACATAAAGGAAATGTACAACAGAAATTAAAGGAGTACGAGATAAAGGAAGATGGATTACTCATGCATAAAAATAGGATCTATGTTCCTAGTTCTGGAGAACTGAGGAATTTGGTTTTGAAGGAAATGCATGATGTTCTTTATGATGGACATCCAGGTTACCAGAATATAATTACAGCAGTAAGAATCCAATTCTTTTGGCTAGGAATGAAGAAGGATGTGTTGATTACATCTCTCGATGTATGGAATGTTAGAAGGTGAAGGTTGAGCATAGGCACCTAGCAGGTTTGCTACAACCATTGTTGATCCTAGAGAAGAAATGGGAAGTGATCACCATGGATTCCATCACAAGATTACCCAGAACGAATAAGCAACACAATTCAATCATGGTGGTAGTTGACGAATTAGCAAAGGCTGCTCATTTTGTGCCTATGAATACAACACATACAACAACTAATATTGCATAGATTTTCATGAAGGAAATTGTTAGGTTGCATGGGATACCTAGGACAATCATCTGGGACATAGATACAAATTTTACTTCCAATTTCTGGAGGGGATTGTTTAAAGGATTTGGCACAAATCTAAACTTTAGCACAACATATCATCCCCAGATAGATGGGAAAACAGAGAGGGTCAATCAAATAATTGAAGACATACTGAGAATGTATGGGATGGATAAGTCATCTAAGTGGGAAGATTACTTACACTTGGGTGAGTTTTCATATAACAATGGGTATCAAGCTTCATTGAGAATGAGCCCATTTGAAGCCTTGTATTTTAGGAAATGGAATACTCTAGTGAGCTGGGACAACCCAACAAATAGGGTGGTACTTCATCTGGAGTTGCTCAAGGACATGGAAGGCTAGGTGATCAAGATTAAGAAGAATTTAAAGGTAGCTTAGAATAGACAAAAAATTTATGCAGAAAAGAACATGACAGTTAGATAATTTAAAGAAGGGGAGTATGTACTTTTGAAAGTGAATCCCAAGAAAATCTCTTTGAAATTGGGTAGTTGTACAAAGATGGCAACTAGATTCTGTGGTCCATTTGAAATATTGGACAGAATAGGGCCAGTTGCATACATGCTTGCATTGTCTACTTCCATGAATGTGCATAATGTATTTCATGTATCTTTACTAAATAAATATGTACATGATCCTAACCATGTTATTGATTGGGATATGATTCAAGTAGAGACAGAGGGATACTTTTAGGCTCAACCATTGTAGGTATTGGACAGAAAAGTCAAAATTCTTTGGAATCGAGTTATAGAACTGGTAAAAGTTTAGTGGACCTGCTACGGTCCTGAAGAAGCTACCTGAGAGCATGAATATGCCATGCGGGAAGAGTACCCACAAGGTTTTGAATAAATTTGAGATTTTGATTTATGTTTTGTATATGCAATTAGGACAATGCCAAAATAAGGGGGAGGGGATGTAAAACCCTAGTTTTTGAACCCCCATTTCAATAATGTATTGTTACAATGTTGAGATTCTAGAGTGCCTAGACAATTATTGAAGGGCCAGTATGCCCAAGAAATGTAATGTTTTGATCAATAATAATAATAAACACATCGTTGACTGCTAGATGGACAAGGACTATAGTTATAGGGGGCTATTATTCCACAAGAGAGGGAGCTTGAGGGACTAAGTGTTATTCCTATTTTCTTATTACCCTTTTTGTCTAAGGGAGGGGATTGGTTACCTTAACTTCTTTAGGAAGGCCAGGAGGTTCTTGTTTTCCGCATGAGGTTACTTAAACCCACCTATGGTCTGATGGGGGAGTTGGACTGATGACTTGGTCATTGATTTCCCATTCACTCACTCATTCTTCCTCACACACTCCCATGCATGCACTCCCATGCACTCCCGAACCCATTCATCAACCCATCCTCACTTGCATATTGGTTGGAAAAGTGAAAGGAAATGAAGCTACTGAAGAAATAGCCATAGGATAGTTGGCTGTAGTCATCGCTGGTGTGATCCAATCGTGACCTGGGGCTTGCATGTCTGAAATGCATTGGCCTGTTCCCTATTTTTCCCACAACTATGAGTCTTAAGAGTTCCATCATTGATATTCTGGACCATCTATGCTGGAAGCCCTCACAGGACGGATAAGGACTGGATGAGGGACTGCATGGCAGAGAAGGGTGGAGGTCCATTCTCTCCAGTGGCACAGGCTGGGTAGAAGATATTTGGGTGCTTGGATTGTTGTGGGTGTCAGGAAACCTGTGAGATATTGAGATATGAATGGTTTGGGAACCCAAGTACACTCTGGAATCTTCCTTATGGATTCATAGCCCTGGCTCGGGGGTGACAATGTTGTTGAGATTTGGAGTAGCGATGTCTACGGTTGGGTGGAACGTCCTTAGTATCCATCCAATCGGTGTCATCTTTCATAAAGATAAGTGCTCTGTATCGTGATATCCCTACTTGTGTATGAATGTATTTCTAATGTGTAATTTAATTATCATCTACATGTGTATGAATGTATTTCCATTGTGTATATATAATTATCATTTAACATAATCTTTAGATTATGCATTCTTGTTGGATATTGTTGTGCATGTTGTTAAATTTGTTATCTTATTCATCCTTAATGACTAAATAAGGTATATGTAAGAGAAATAAGTGTGAGGGTGGGCTTGCAGCTAGCGTACCCAGCCCGTGGGTGGCTAGGTATGTTACAATATCCTTGTTGTTTTTCTTAAGTTTCCAATAATTCTTTCCATAACACCATGTGTTTCTTAACCAATTACTGCTTGAATCTTTTATGTATTCCTATAGTGATGAATGGAGCTTCAAGGAAATATATATTAAATATTTCCTTAAAATTCTTATTGACCTTATATTGGACTATTTTCTTCATTTCTTTGATTCTTCATTGTGAAATTTCAACTCCTTTTTTTAATATTTTATTTGTAGGACAAAAACATGAGTGTTTTGAATTTTGACACTTGAAGACATAGTGTGGTCATTGCATTTTTTCATCTTGGTTTCATTCTCCATTTATATTTTAAATCTCATGAAGCCTTTGTTCATATAGTGCCTCCATCCAATAACCATATTTTGTCTATTGAATCCATATTCTTGGTGATCATATCCATGTGGAGTTGGAATATTGAGTTGTGTTATCTCCTGTTTTAAACCCATTTGGTTTATTTGGAAAATTTGTGATCTTTAGGATGAATATGTCTCCTAGAGCTCCCTATAGGTCATTGGGGCTTTGCATTCCTATAAGTGTATACTTTTGTAGCTTCTTGTATGAATCTATATAAGGCTAAAAATGATATATTAGGCCCATTGATGTGGAACATGAGGTTGATGGTGGATGGTGGATTTATCCCTTCAATCTTGCTTCCCTGGTATCTCTTTGAATTATAAATTGATTGGGAGCATGAGAATGAAGTTGCAGGTGTTATTTGTAAATGTTGAATCTTATATTGATTGTATATGTATATATCGTGTGTTGAAGTTGTTGTTGCATGTATCGAGGAATTAAACAAGTGTGCTGAATTGATTGATGGAGATTCAAAGGTTTTCTATTAATATTTCCCTTGCTCTAAGAAAAAATACTAAGCAACATATGGATATTTTTTTAATTTTAGTTGGAACTTGTTTAATATTTTGGTTGTCATATAGGTGAAAGTTAAGGTGTCACTAGCCAAACCTTCACATAAGGGAAAACTTAGAAAGGGAATGTCAAAAGGAACAAATAAAGGATATTTGAAGGGAGGAATCAAAGGAGTTTATCAAGGTAAAACAAATCAAATTTCTTTGATAATTTTTATTTCCCTAATAAGATATTTCTATATTTTGGTTTTTATGTTGTTTGTTATATATTATAAACTAGATTATCATGTACAACATTAATTTTTATGTGATGTAGATCATTATTTTATGTTTATGATTTTTTTCTTAAGTCTTTTGTTCATTGCTAATATTGCAATTTATTATTTAATTGTCTACCATTAGTCCATGAATGCATTCCATACGAATAAGGAAGAACCTACCATGCCCCAGTTGTATATGCATTGGCCCATTCTAAAATAGCTTGGAAAGTGAAGAAATTTAATAAAGAAATTTAGGTTCCCAATATGTTTTAAAGATTTAGATATTTACAATAAGAATATTAAAAAAGGAGGTAATAACTAGAAAATAAAAATTAAACATTGTTCTTTGAATTTCTATTTTCATAGGTAGAGAGTATATGTTAAGAGTAGGGAAATTCTTGACCACTTTTTGAAATTATAGAGGAAAAAATTGAATGATATTCATAGTAATCTTGTTGTGCAACCAATATCAGAAAGATGTTATTCTTTTTACCTATGAAACAACCCCTATAAAAATTACTCCTAATGGTTCTCAAACTCGCATTTAAAATTTTCTTTATCCTCCATCATGACCTTGCTCAAATTCTAAGTAAGTTCTTGCTACACATTCATCAACATCTAATATTCAAGTATAATGAATATATATAGAGAGAGGGAGACTCAACAATAGACCACATGGCCAATCTTGGCATCCAATATTTGAAATGAAAAGAGGCGAGAATATGGAGAGCGTTGATCAAATTCCAATTAAAATCTCTAAGGAAATGGGGATATAAGTTATGTATGCATCCTTTGATGTGTCTATCTATGTCTCCTTTTATCAGACTGCAGTGGTTATATTTGAAGTTGATGTATGTGGCACCTATTTCCTTGCATTAAAGGATAGTGATACATTTAATGGAATTATTGAATACACCAGTCATCCAAGTCTTACTCATCTAGTTACATACCAGGGTAATTACAGAGTGAATGGTGCAAATGATGATAGGAAACCTAATAGAAATATGTGGTGAGTCCAATTTTTTTTTTTTTTTTTTTTTAAACAATATAGTG